>DWHO01001139.1:0-16433 GCA_018247575.1 Eurytides lysithous rurik
CCTCTAGTAACCGTGGCCTGGTCACCCACGGCGAAGCCAAGAGGAACCCAAACACGGCCGGTCCGTGGTGTAGGGCTAGCCAGAGGAAACGCTTCAAGTGCGCTCTTGAAGCCCACTTTGAATGCGCTTTGGAGGAGGCTGCGGGGGACAGGTTGAAAGTGGTGTGGGGCCACAACTCTCTGTCCTCCGCAGACAAGGTGGGGTCGGGGGGAAGAGGTTTGTCGGTATTGCGTAGGCCGCTCTCCCTATCCTCCGCGTCTGAGCGGGGCCGCAATGCTCATGTGGCGTGGTGGGGCCGCGGGGGGAGGTGTTTTAGTCCGGCATAACCCGTACTTGTTACCGCGAGTATGCATAGACATTTCCACCACGTAAAACAAAAAAAATGTACATAAAAGTCTGATCACCCGATTCCCTGAAAAATAAGATGCGTAATAATAATAAGGGCATGTAAAAAGTTGGTCTCAGCTTTTTATCAACGCTACTATCGGTGGTTTGAAAGAGTTGTTACAAAGAGCTCGGTTTAATGTAACCGCCTCTGTGCCTCATCTCTCTCTAATCATATCGATTGTCCGTCCCACCGACCAATGAGAGTAAAGGAAGAGTGAGTGTACCTGTATCTGCACAAACGCTTGTGCACTATAATATATCCCGGACAGTTGACTAATCTATTGTAGATTGTTCGCTGTGACTGAAATCAGTCGGGAGGACATTATTACTGTATACCGTCATGTGGCTGTGGTATACGAAATTATCGTACGTAGATTACGAATCGGGGTCATGATTCTCCCGTGATATAACAAATGCATGCTGCTTTATAATTATGCTATGGTATATTATAGAAATGTACAAAGTGTTACAACAGCTACAAAACAGTAAGCTGTTGTAACATCTTTGTAATGGCGTATTTATTCAAGTTTAAGTTATACACTAATATTAATAGATATTAATAAATAAACTAATTTTACATAAGAAACCTATTAATTTTTAAATTATTATATATTGGTTTATTTCTAAACCATGTTTATTTTGCTTTCTTTTTTTTCTATAATTTTAAAATTACGTAGTAGTTATATTCTCTGTGGTTGTGACAAACATCTGACAGATATTTGTTTTTTTGATTTATGGTTGTGGTTGGAATTTTGTATGGATTTATTGTTTTTATCTTCTAAAGTTATGTTTAGTTATTATTTTATACTTAAAGGGTGCTAAAAAGGAAAAACGAAATAATCATAATTTTTTTAAATCTCCCATCATTTCATTTTTAGTGTATGGTAAACTAACCTAAATTTTATTTACATTTATGAATATATGTAATTTATGACGTCTAATATTTAACAACCATGTCAAGTTTTCACAAAACTTCTGACTCTTGCTACAGTGTCAACGGAACTAAACTGAAAAACAATTTACCGTATATTTCTTCTGGGATACCCTCTTTAGATCATATTGTCGGTAAGTATTTAGTATTCTCAAGGTCTATACATTTATAATATATAAAATTGAGATGGGAAGCTTGTGCATAAACTATATGATTTTTAGGAGGTGGATTGCCGTCAGGTACCATCTTTGCTGTTGGTAAGTAAATCAACAAAATTTTATATTGTAAAGTAATTGGAATTCTAAAATTTGTTTTCATCCTTGTAGAAGAAGATGTTTTGGGCAGTTATAGTCGAGTCCTAATCAAGTATTTCTTAGCTGAAGGGGTCATTTGTAAGCATGCCTTGCTCATTGCATCTGGAGATGAAGATCCCAGAGTCATAGTAAGTTCATTGTTTTACAAAAACATGCTTTTTTGATGTACTACATATAATATCAAAGAATATATGAATCCAAATGTAATCATATAATTATTGTTCAGGCAAAGGAATTACCACAGCCCTGTATAGATTCAACAAAGGAAACTACACCAAGGGATGGTAACATGGAAATGAAAATAGCTTGGAGATATGAAGGTCTTGGTATAGTGGAATCTTCTTTTGGGACTAGTTCCAACTTTGGTCATAACTTTGATTTAAGCAAACATATTGATAAAGAAACTATACAACAAAGTGACCTTAAATATGTCTATGTTGATGATGACTATAATGACATGTCAAATCAAATAGGTAATAAAACTTAATACAATAACCATTTATTATTACCATCATCAATTTCAACTAACATTATATGCTCAAAATTGTAATGTAACAAATCTATATTCCAAAAACTATACATATTTTCCAATTTTTTATATATATTTTTTTATCAAACAAATTTGATGATGTGACATGTCAAACTGATGCTCTTAGTTTAAAATGATTACTTTTATTAATTTAGTTAATTTCACAATTAGCATTTATATAGACTTGAATTAGTAAAACCATTTTTGAATTGGTACATAAGTTTTAGAATTGACCATATTCTTACTCACATGACTTCACTCCAACAATCATATAGGTAATTCAATAGGTTATTTTTTCTTTTTGCTTTTTCCAGGATTTAAAAACTCCATATACCACAAACTATTAAGAGAAATCAAAGATGTAACATCAAAGGAGGATTTTCAGACCAGCAGTAAAAATAAAAATATTTTACGAATATGCATACAGTCACTTGGCTCACCAATCTGGATGGCTAAGGACTTTGATGAAGAACCTGTAGACAGCAGCTATGGTCAAGATTTAGTAAAATTTTTATACTGTCTAAGAATTATACTTAGAGATACTTTGGCAGTTGCTTTCATTACTATTCCTTCCCATATATTTGATGTAAGTTGTATATATTTATTCTAGGTTTTAATGTATTATATTCATAGTTTGTCAATGAAGAATGAATAAGTCACAGTCTATATAACAATTGTTCTGCTAAGCACAGGCCTTCACTATACAGAGGGTATAAGGGTGCATTGGTAGACATTTTTAAATTCTATATGATACAAATCATATAAAAGTGGTTTCTTATGACCAAATTTTGGTCACACTCAAACAATAAACCAAACAGATTGAAAATAAGGGCAACTCATCTGCTTGTTATGTAATATCCACCCTGACCTCGCCCAATAGAGAAAGATAGACATAAAGACAATGGTCAAAATCATATGTTTCAAAACGGCAACCTTTAGTTGGTTATAGAAATATATTGACAATTATTAACATTTAATTAACATTTACACTTTAAAAAAGGGCTAGATTTAACGGTGTTCGTAAATTTAATGTACATAAATTGCTTTTCAGGATGATCATTTGATGGCCAGAATTCTGTATTCTGTTGACAATGCAGTTAGAATTGAATCTTTTGCTGGATCCAGCCGTGAAACAAATCCTGTTTACAGTGAATATCATGGATTGTTCCATGTTACAAAGCTATCTGCTGTGTACTCACTCATGCCATATGTTCCACCCAGCCTTGATTTAGCATTTAAATTGAGAAGAAAAAAATTTGTCATTGAGAAGCTGCATTTGCCACCAGGTATGCCTAGATTACTCATTCCAGATGCCTATAATTAATATTTGTAAAAATGTGCATTTGTAAATGTAAACATAAAACATCTTTCGGGAATAATAACACAGCTTAACAACAACAATGCTACCTCCCTTTATTGTCTGTAACGCAGTTACATAACTTGTTTGCCCACATAAAATATTTCCATTTGCCAAATTTCGTTAGGGTAGGTAAATGTTGATGATAGACGCATACTAATTAAATAACTCACACAATGTTATAATAAACATATTTGAAGCATTTGCATTTTAATAGAAGTAACTGTTTAATTTTTCAGAACTGCAAGAGTCCAGTGAACGAGAGCAGGATGACATCACAGCAGTGCCCAAAGCAACCGGTTGTGGGGGATTTAGAAAGAAAGATATTGATTTTTGAATATTTTTGTGAACAATAAATGTATGTTGTTACACCTTTCATTATTTTTTTTTATGTATTTGACAAAAGGGCAAGCGGCTCACCTGATGGTAAGTGATCACCACCGCCCATGGACATTCGCAGCATTACAGAACTTGCAAATGCGTTGTCAGCCTTTAGGGGGGGGAGGGATTTTTGAAAGAAGAGGGGAGTAGGAGAGAGGATGGAGGAAGGGGAGGGAGAGGGATGGGCTACCGGCCACCTCATTCACCGGACGAAACGCGGAAGCAAAAACACACTTTATGCCGATTTTCTGTGAGGTCTTGGTACTTATCCAGTTTGAGTCGACCATTTATCAGCGGGAGCAGCTGCATAGCTTTACCACCTTAATTATATTTCTGCAATACCACTTATGTTTTGTGAAATTTTAGAATCAAATTTTGAATTAAAATGTACCTAACCTATATCATCTGTCCAATCGGTTGAACGTGAAATAAGGACAAACCAACAAACCATTTGTATTTATAATTTTAATAAGGATATGCTTTTACCTACATCCTGCAAACAATATACTTTTCTGGAGTGTGGACGTAACTCATGCATTAATTTTAAACAAAACTGCCTTAATTATTAGTCACCCCACCTGTGCATCGGAGCGTATCTCCCTAAAACCGACGAATCTATTCATGTACATTTTTACACACAAATTCACTATACCGCTCGCGTCGTTGCGATAATGTCACGTTGTATTTGTATACATAAAAATTTGACGGAAAAATAATTTCATTCATTGGAAATATTCTAAAAAAAAAAAGATGAAGTTAAGAAAAGTAGCCAGTGCTAAAGTGCTTTTTGGATGTTTTAACACCATCTTTTTCGTAAGAATAATGTGCTTTATTCTTTTTTCTGAATTTTGAATTTTTTATATGGACGTGTTACAATTTGCGTTTCTTAATACAAGGGTTGTGGATTTGCTGAAGTCATATGCGGATTTCTTCTACTGTGCGACTCGCAGAGGATTTTGCTATCAAGACTTCTGACGGCTCCAGACGGTGGTCTATCCGAACCACCTTATTACTATATCGCGCTAGGTCTACTAGCTGGGGGTTTAAGCATTTGTTTTATATCAACTCTTGGCATTTGGGCGACCTATATGCCTGGATATATTTTGCTGACTATAGTAAGTATTAATCAATACAATATTAAAAAATAAAATTACCTCATATACTCACCCCTAAAATTAAAATATGAGTACAGAGAACAAATTATATAGACTTATCGATGGGCAGAAACTGCCGCTAGTAGAGGATATATATAGTCGACAATTTCTTACAGAATACTACTATGGATTAGCGGATATATTTTCAAAGAAAACACTAATTATCTCACTTAACATTACTAACAAACAGTCTATAAAAATGTTTATTATATGAAATTGCAGTATTTCCTTGTTGTGTTGGCGTTACTCGTGTGTGAATGCGCGGGCGGAGTGGTAGCGGCGGTATGGCCGCGGTGCGAGGGTCTGCAGAGTGCCAGAGGCGGGGCCGTCGGCGCTTTACAGGCGTATTACGCTGTTCCCGACTACGAAGAGTTCACAGCTGCAGTAGATCTCGCCCAAACGCACGTGAGCTCCGCATATTTTTAATTCCGGATATCTTAAAACTAACACCGAAAACAAATTTATACGTTTTATTGGTGGTTAGTATAAGGTATTTTTATTTTAAAGTTGACACGGAAAAATATGGGACTATTTTCTTCGATCAGCATTACATAAGTTAATAAAATGTGCATGTCTATTAATTAAATGTAAGTTTTTATTTATTTTTTATATCAATTCCAAGAATACGGTATTCATCTATAGTAAATAGATGCGCTATATAAGAACATACTAAGGTCCCATTTGAAGGATTCGACAATAAAACAATAAAAAAATCAGGACACATTTGCTAGTTTGCCAGTATTAGGCAACAAAAAGCGCCAATCTAATAGGTATATTTGTTTGGCCGCAAGATTTAGTTGTAAGTGTGTCAAAGATATGAATATTTTTCCAGTTACGATGCTGCGGAATGAGCGATGCTCGCAATTACGACATGTCCGTGTGGCAGCTGCGTAGGCTCGGTCCTCGCGGCCTGTCGGTGCCGCTGAGCTGCTGCGTACAAACCGAGGGCGGCTCCTATCTCAACCCGGTCCCACTCAATCAGTCACGGTGCCAGGACATACAGCCCAATCCGACGTATAGACATGCGCCGGTAAGATATTCTCTTATTAGGAAATTAAAACATGACAAATATTTAATTTTTGTTATAATGTAATATTGTACAACTGCCTCCGTGGCCTAGTGGTGTTGGCCCCGCTTTACAAATCGTGGGTTCGAATCCTACGGTGGACAATGACTTTGTGTCGCTGTTCCTTAGTTAGTTAACGGCCTTACGGGCCAATCACTCGTTTACCTAAAAACTAAGATGTTCCATGCATCAGGCGCACATGTAATAGTCAGTCTCGTCTATTTATCGACGCCATCTAGCGATGGCCTGGAGGAGTCGTCACTAAGAGATCGGTTTAATATTAAATCTTCCGCGTCCGATCTCTCACCCGTCATGTCGGGTATCCGCCCCATCGGGCTATCATTGTAAAGGAAGTGCGGCTGCACCGGTTTGTACGGAAACGAATGATCTCTTGTAAATTGAACTTTTGAATCGTTCGGGAAGGACATTATTATTCTGAATTACATTATATAAATGGTATTTTTAATTATTATAGCAAATCGATTTAGACCGATAGATCAATATTTGTTATATGTTTAAAAAACAATCAGTAGAATTTATAACCTTCTTACATATGTATATACGCAATATTGATAAACATATTTTCATGTAATGATAGACATATTTTAAAATTATTTATTACTCATTAGGTATTTTAATTGTATAAAATGTAGTCATGTGCGCCTGTTCTTTTTGAAAGTTATTTACTTAGTGTGTACTCTAAATATTCCCGTTTTTTGATCGAAAACTACAAAAATATGCTCATTAATAAAAATATGTTTTCAGGGTTGCCTTGGTAAACTCGAAGACTGGTATCAAAGCCAATATCTTATATTCGTGCTAGCTCTATTCGTAATGGCTATATTCAAATTGGGCATCCTGTTGAGCACTGTATTTTCGTGCATTCGTTTGCGCAAGCGCAGGCAGTACACGCGTTCATTCATTATGAAGTCCACGGACAATAAAACCAACGAGAACATTTACGAGAGAAAAATGACCGGGACACACGACTCGCCGATCACCACGAAGTATGTTCAACCGAACAACTACTACAGTCCAAGAGTGAGAAATCCAAAAATGTTTCACGGGAAACCCAACGAGATCATATGAGAATTAGCCGTGGAGATAAATGCTTTAGAGTTGAAACTTGAGAGGTTCTCCGATTATTTGTATAAACAGCAAGCGGACTCGATAATGTGGTAGCCGCATTATTAAGTAAACGATTAATTATTCGGATTGTTTGAAACAGCATCGGTTGTACAAATTATCTCCACGGTATTTAATGTTGTTTTAAAGTTGTATTTTATATTAAATTGTTAATTTTAATCTTTTTATAAGCTTTTGCTAGTCTCGCTAGATGGCACCAAATTGTGTAACAGAGATTTTGCATTTTTATAACTTAACATTTTGAAATATATTATTTTAAGATTCTTTGTGTAAATATTTAAAGAAAATTTTCATATCACGTTGGCTAAATAAGTTTTCAACTTCTTTCTTTTATTTTTGTAACAACAACAGAGAAACAAGAGGTGTGAGAAAATGAAAATGCTATACTCAATATGCAATATTATTTTTAAAAGAACATTCAAAAATTGGTCCTAAAGTTAAAACAGTGTTAACAATCGCTCTGGAATGTGCCTGTCATCCACAATTGGTTTTATAGTTGTAACAGAGAGCTATTTTATTGCAGATTTCTCAATACAAGGGATAATCATATTAACTATTAACAGTATATGTCATTAGTCTTAAATAAGCTACCCAATTATAAATACGGTAATTTACTCATATATTAATCCAATTTTGTAAAAAATAAATTGTTTTTTTTTTTCCATTTGACAAATCACAAATTTAATAAAAACTTTTCCAAATAAAAAATAAATGAAGCGATACCAAAATCCTGAATATTCCAGAATCCCGCAAAACCCCTCGCCCCCCTAAATGATACATGAGATCCTTAACGATAACAATAATCTATCTATTTATAATAATTGATACTATAATATTAGCTATTGACCATTGAGACCGACATCACAGTAAAATCTACTAATTACATCTTAGGTTCAGGAATGATCTTAAAATAAAACTTATCGTTAATAAGTCGATAAAATTTACATTTGCACTATGATAGAAAATAGATTGGGCCATTCTCAGGCGGATAGGAGAACCTCACTTAGTCATCTCAAAGTGTGCGACATGTCGCTGACATAATTCAACACTCCGACTTATAGCCGTTAATAGTTGAGATATTATTTCAAGGCGGGAACATACAACGCGAAGATACAATCACCCAACAAAACAAACGTGAAAGAAAATGGGTAATCTGTTAAACAAAAGAAAAGTGACAATAATACCGTAAAAATAAAATTATAAAAAACATATTTATATTTCATAAACAGATTTCAACTGTACAAACTGTAATAACAGTTTACAGATTTATCGGGTTTGAATCATCAGTCAAAAGTAGAATGAGAAGTGCTTTCCAGGCACTTATTATTACGTGTTGAAGAACAATGTTTTCAGTTTTACTACAGGGCATAGAGATATCTCTCATATTGCACAGCATGAAGAAGAATTTGAAACTGTCGCAAATAAAAGTATTGCTTGGCGCTGTACTCCTAGCTTGTTATTAAGTCGCTTAAAAAAGATTTCATATAATGAATATAAACAAAAATACTGTAGTCTACAGAGCATTTTTTCGTACTTCCCTTGTTTGGTCCCGCCTTAAGGTAGCAGTGAAGGTTCCGAAGCGAAATCTAAATGGAATTCAGCAATATTGATATTGCGCATTCTCTTTAAATGTATTGCCCCCAATTCATTGACTCTTCATAAATACATTAAATAGCAAGTAAATAAATTTGCTGTAATGTCTTTTGTGCTATTTAGTTGCTATAGGAATAATCGCAAAATAAATATACATGGTATATATTTGTATAAACACTATTCTGCAACAAAAAAAAATCTATTACAAGAGTTATAACGACACGCGAGAGTAATCTGTGACTACGGCTTATTATATATCATTAGATTGATATTCAACGAACATCTTACAATTAAGATAAAATATTTACAAACGTATTAACAATCATAAATCCTATAAATACTTTGAAATGGATATTTCACAATAAATAGTCTATAAAACAATGTCCGAAGGTGATTCGGTAGATTTTTTTCAATTCTTATAAAACGGTCCATTGGAACGCGCTAGATTCCGATGTTAAAATTCCTGTTCGAATAACTTTGGTCATTACATTTGTTTAAACATTGGTCGCGATTTTTTTTTTACTAAAGGTCGTGCACGGAACACGGAACAGATTCGTCTAATTGACTACAAAAATGGCTCTAGTATAAAATTCTATAATGGCTAGTAAAATGGTAATGTATAAATAGGTTTATAGAATATCGTTCAAGAAGGAATTGTCTAGAGAGTTTAGTAGCTCCTGGGCGGTGAGGTTGCTGGCGTCCGTGGAAGGCATGTTGTCGAGGAAGTCGAAATTGAAGTCGGCGGCTGATCCTGTGAAGGAAGACGTGGTGTGGAGCGTGGGGAAGGTGTGTTGGGCGACATTGTTGCTGTTCTGAGTCTGCATCGGGCCGTTCTGCGCCATCATCGAGTTCTGCTGCTGCATGGGATTGGTTTGCGCGTGCATGGGCCCCGTTTGGCCCTGCATGGGATTGCTCTGCATGGGGCCGCTCTGGTGCGCTCCGCCCATGCCGCCCATTCCCGCCTGCTGCATGGACATGCTCTGCGACTGGCTCATGTGGATGTTCGGTATCTGTAATTAAGAGAGTAATCAATTACGATTATTGTTCTCTTAGAGCAGCTCTGCCTAATTGGATAGGAACTTCATGTAAACCAACTAAATTAGGATAAAAATTACTTTTTTAATTGCAATTTGTCTCCACACCCCGGGTTGACTGGGAGAGAATGCCTAATGGCATTAAGTTCACCCTTTGTAATTTCGATGTTTTTTTTTGTTGTTGCAATAAAGTAAAAGTAAAATAAATAAAAATATTTCAATATATGTATTTCGTAGTTTTTACTGTGGTAGAGTCACCCAATTGCTGCCGCTGCTGAATAGGTCGGCTCGAACCGGATAAGTACCAAGATCTCACAGAAAATTTGAGTGAAGTGGAAGTGTGTCACCAGCGGGTGACCCATCCCCCCATCATCCCTCTCAATCCCCTCTCTACCTCTGCCTCCTCACCCCTACTGCTTCCCTCTTTACACCCCCCCCCCCCCAAGGCTGACAACACATTTGCAAGTTTTGTAACGTTGCAAATGTCCATGGGCGGCGGGGATCGCTTACCATCCGTTGAACCGCTTGCGTCGTTGTCAGCCTTATCCGTAAATAAAAATAAAAATGAAGTATATTATGTATAATGTATACATAATATACTTCATTTTTATTCTTATATAGTAAACATATTTACATTTAATAAAACAAAAAATTGAAAGAGTTTTTAAAATTTTAATCTTAATATACCTTGAATCCCATCGTGCAATCTTGATTAGATGCTGAATTCTCAAAGCTACAAAATTGCATCTTCATTTTTAAAGTCGACAATTGACAAAAAGAGGTTTTTTTTTACTGATTATAACTCTTTTTTATTGCATAATATACTTTTTTGAATATGACTTTTCTGATTTGACCTTAATTCAACATTTAACATACCTGTCCTTGAACACTCATCATTTGATTTTGTTGCATAATGAGATGGGACATCGGCGTTTGTTGTTGATTGGACGCCCTGCAAAAAAAATATAATTATTAACACATTTAATTAAATAGCTATTAAACTGATATAAGTTTCTCTTCTTGCACGCATATTAATTAGAACCACCAAGGTAAACTTAGAGGTTATCGGAATGGCAACACTGATAATGTGATCTAGGTTAGTTGTTTGTTCGTAAAATGTTTTAACGCAACAAACAAAATGAGGGCCGATCAAACAGTGCGCTCATTTGATTCTCTAAATTGCATTTGTTTCAGTAAAATATATAAAAAATATATACAATAACAAACTACGATCGGCTTTCGACGCTGTAGAAAGCAAAATCGTAGTAAATGACACATGGAAATTTTTTTTTAATAACATCGTTCAAATCAGAAAATTAAACCGCGCCGATTGGCGTATGTCTTGTGAATAATTTCGGTTTTGCTGGTTATTACGTTTATGCTTTCTAGCGTCTAGCGTGCATACGACAGCAGATTGTTTACGATTGTTACGTGACGAATTAGCGTTTATTGTAGGTTATAATTAATACATTCATTGCCAGCACCAGGATGTCAACTCGGGTTGGCAATACACAATACAATATACGGGAGTATATTGAATTGAACAAATACGCAACACATTTACACTGTATTCTAAAAGAGTTAAGGGAACAAAAAACTTTTATTTAAAACGTTATGAGAAAGTTATTTTATACATTCTAAACGGTACGTAAAAATATAGTTAGATAAAACTATATTTTTACGCAACGAAGAAATAAATACTGAAAAAGATGCATATATCCTAAACTAAATAAAAAGAAATTATTCACTTATTACATTCAGTAACAAGAGATAAGATTTGACTGGCCCATTGGTGTAGTGGTTAGTGCTCCTGACTGCAAAACCAAAGGTCGTGGGTTCGATTCCCATCCAGGACAAAATATCTGTGCGATGAGCATAGGTATTTGTTTTGTTTCTGGGTGTTAATTATCTATATAAGTATATATTTAAAATATATAAGTATGTATATTAGCTGTCTGATTACCATAGCTCAGGCTCTGCCTAGTTTGGGATCAGATAGCAATGTCTGAGATGTCCTTTGATATTATTATTATAAGATAATACCCTAACTTACCTTTGCTGTTGGTGTTGCAGGAGCTGATGCTGCTGCAGGCGGGCCTGCTGCAGTTGCATCTGCTGCTGTTGCTGCTGCTGCGACATGCCGCCGCCCATTCCTGTCATGCCGAAGCCTGTGTAACGAATCAATGTTGAAACCTTTTGGATTTACTCAGTAGGTGTTTGTTACGCATGGTTTTGTTCGATATCGATCTCAGGGATTTTTTTGTGGAGTAATCTGACAAACGAGCAAGCGGCTCACCTGATAGTAAGCGATCATCGCTGCCCATGGACATTTGCAACAGAATTTGCAAATGGGTTGTCAGCCTTAAGGGTTGGTATTTTTAAATATGGGAGGGAGGATGAGGTAAAGGGGATGAGCCACCGGCCACCTCACTACTCACCGGACGAAATATGGAAGCAAAAACACTTCCAATTCACACCGATTTTCTGTGAGGTCGTGGTAATTATCCGGTTCGAACCGGCCCATTCAGCAACGGCTGCGCAGCTCTACCACCGTAACAAATGAGATAGCAATCCCTTTCTCCGCTAAGAAAGAATTACTGAGTACTAAATGCAATTTTTAATTTATGATGTTAGTAAAAGCTAAAAGCAGAAAGTACGAATGGGTTCAATCAGCTGGGCTTCTCAGCTGATTGAACCGAGTTTAAATTAAAATAAATGTTGTTTAGGTATACTAAAGACTTCTGTCGTTTAGTATATATTACTCTTGGTTAGTTTTCGTTTGAATTGGTCAGGAGTGACCTAAAAAATGAAACAAACTTTTTGAAGTAAATTTACAAAGACTAGAAAGAGATCGGAAAAAAGCAAAAATATGTTTAATTTTATATATTTTCATAAACAATGAAAAATGTATTGTGACCGAAAGAATTTTACACACGTTGCAAAAGACCTAAATGTTGGCTGGCGTGTTATTCGGTCTCCTACAAAATATTAACCTACCACCGGTAACCACAAAACATTTAAATGACGCATTACTTCTATATAAGTACGAGGTTTTATTATAGACGGGAACTCGGACATAGCTTTGTCAATTACGACATGTAATGGTTAAGTAAATAGTAGCAACTACTTATGGGTTAAGCTACATTAAAGTACTAATCCTCTTTGAGTGCAATAGTATACGCGCTGTAAAGGCATACATAGTTTTACAAAGCATACGTGTTGATATATGGTCATTTATATTTCGATTTGCCAAAACAGCTGCTGTTTGTAAAGCAAAAATGTTAGATAAATAAAAAGTTCGCTCAAGGGAACGTGGAAGAGGGCACTGAACAGGTACCCTATATTCTCGCCTCTCAAACTTGCAAACTGTACCCACCTTGGTGATGGTGCGGGAACTGCTGGCGCGCCTGCTGCTGCATCAGCATGTGCCGCCACTCGGGCGCGTACTGCCGCGCGTGGGGGGCGAAGGCGCGGGGCGCGGGGGCGCGACGGGGCGCCGGCGCCGCGTTGAAGCGCGCCTTGTACTCGGGCGGCGGGGGACGCATCTGCTGCTGCTGCGCCCGCAACATCTGCTGCTGCTGCTGCTGCAGCATCTTCGCCTGCTGCTCCCGCGATATGCCGGCCGCCGCTACGCCTGGCGGTCGTCAATAAAAAAACTGTCTCTAACTATGCTATTATGGAATTATACTTAAATACAGACAATATATGAAGCTATGGTAAGCATGGCAGCCTGCCATGCTATAGCGACTTGTTGAGCTTAAGGCAGAAAGATTTATAATTTTAATTTTTACGGTAAACGAAAAGTTTATTTATTGCCTTAACATCGGTAAAAGACATAAATAAGTTTACCAGAAAGAGAAACTTACGTACCGCAATATTTACGAAAGAAATAATAAAATAGAATAAAAATAATAGGAACACTACTTAATCTTTATTATTAGCAGCTGTCGGCTAATTCTTAACATTGACAATTTAAACAGTCATAAGCATGGTTCGACGAGTCGTGCCTTCTATCTAATACAGAGCAAAAATAATCTACATATCATCCTGTGTACATGTTTCAATATTTATGAAAACCTACGTTCCACATTCATTCATTCCAACGCGGGGACATTTTTTTACGTAAGAGAGTGAGCAAGGCGTTCGCATGACGGTTAGCGATATTATTTGGCCACACGACACATTGCTACACACACTACGTATCTGTAACTACTGGAGATATAAGTTGTTCCATCTCTATGCCTAGTTGTTATACGGGCAACACTGCTTTCTATATCGAAACACTTGTACTAGCATATTACTACATGGTGATAAAATAACTTGCAATGTAGAGGGAATCCCAGGCCGACTCTGCAAAAGAGATATACCTAAGGATTCACAGGTTTTGTAAATGGACTTGTACTTCAACTATTACATAATGCTTACTTGTCTTTGATCACATTCCAAATCTACGTAAAAACCAGAACCGTTTGTTTGTAACACGCGCAATTCTTCAACGAACGTAATTGTAAAATTTGCGGTGGATAACATCTTCGGTGACTTTTATCGGATAAACAATTGAGGCAGCAAATTTTATTTGAATTTAATTAGCCACTTTTAGAGCGCAAGCAACAGCTTTTACACTAGTAGTACAGCAGTAGTTTTGAAATGTTCTGCTGTCATTGCTTTCTCTAAAACAATTCCCCTGTATGTAAATATCGTTAGAAACCTTGCGTCATTCCGAGAAGTACATATTTTTATTTTATTTTACGGTGGTAGAGCAACGCAGCTGTTCCCGCTGCTGAATGGGCCGGCTCGAACCGGATTAGTACCACGACCTCACAGAAAATCGGCGTAAGTGTTTTTGCTTCCGCATTTCGTCCGGTGAGTGAGGTGGCCGGTGGCCCATCCCCTTCCCCCCTTATTCCTTCTCTCACTCTTGTTCCCGCTCCTCCTCCTCCCTTTCCCCCTCGATCATCCTCCCTTTTCCCCTCGTATAATTGCATAATCCTCCCTCCCTCTCTTTAAATTTACCTTAAAGACTGGCAACCCATTTGCAAGTTTAGTAATGTTGCAAATGTCCATGGGCGACGGTAATCGCTTACCATCAGGTGAACCGCTTGCTCTTGTTTGTCAGCCTACTACATAAAAAAAAATAGTCTGTCTGTGGTAATACTACTACTAGTATATTGTCCGTTATTCCACCGAGTGTTAACATGCGAGCGTAACTAAGGGCATTTTGCCCCGGCAGGGGTGTCTTTTTAAAGAGCATTGTTGCAAAAGTAATTAATATTAATATCATCATGGGACATCTCAAACATTACCATCTGATCCCAAACTAGGCAGAACCTGTACTATGGTAATCAGACAACTGATATAGATACTTATATATTTTTTAAATACATACTTATATAGATAATTTACACCCAGACACAGAACAAGCACCTATGCTCATCGCACAAATGCTTTGTCCTGGGTGGGAATCGAACCCACGACCTCTGGTTTTGCAGTCAGGGGCACTAACTACTACACCAACGGGCCAGTCGAATTTTAACCATATGTAATTACTGTACACATGGTTAAAATGAAACTAATCTATATACGTGAAGAGAAAACTTTGGACCTCTTTTACAGCCTATTGCGCTCGCGGAGGAAAATGAAATTTGGAGTCATAGTTTGTGTAATTGCCAGAGTTATAACTGAATGTACCGTGTAGTAAATTATATGTTTTCGCTTACCTAAGGCACGTGGGGAAGACATCGACGGAGATCGCGGCGAGAATCGAAGCGGCACACCCCGAGCACAAAGCCAGTATTAAAAGGGCTGTTGCCGCTCCACCTTGAGGGACAAAAGCCGCTCCTATCGTCGCCAAGCCGCATACAAACATTATTCCACCTGAAACGAATTTACAATAAATTATTGAGCAATTTATTTAAATAGTTATTTATGGGTATAAAAACGGCAAATACCATTTACTCTTAAAACTTATAAAATAATATTAAAATACAGGAAACTCGATAGAAATAGTAATGATGCAGCGTGACAAAGTTTCAAAAATAACACAATATCATTAAAATATCAAAAAACAAGAAACGATTCAATTTCCATTGTCACACGTCCTTCTCACAATACTCAAGGCATTCCGACAAAATAGACATAAGCTGTATTATCTATGTTTTAAGAAGCAGGAGGGAAACGAGCAAGCGGCTCAGCTGATGGTAAGAGAACACCGCCGCAAGTGAACATTCAAACATCAACTTGGAAATGCGCCAAAGCTAAAGTCAAAATGGCCGGAGGAATATCGAAATACCCCCGAAATACCGTGAAGTTTTCTTGTATCTACACCAGGGCTTCTCAAACTATGGGTCGCGACCCCAAATGGGGTCGCGTAGCAAAATTCTGCGGTCGCGAGATTTTTGTATCTTTCAAAACGAATTCTAAAACTATATACTTTCATATGTATATGTATATTGTTACCTAATAAGTAAATCATCAAAAAATATTAATTTATTTTTCTTTTATATTTGTATGGGGTCGTCAAGAAACTCGCAATCATAAATGG
>DWHO01001140.1:0-16432 GCA_018247575.1 Eurytides lysithous rurik
TGTAATCTGCTCTAGGTTTACGTAAGTATGTATATATGTCCATTATATAACCATATCTTCCTGAACCTTTAAATATACGATCATTCTATCATATAATTAAAATAATTTCATGGGTAAACTACCCATGAAACTTAGTAACATAATGAAGTTTAATAAGATAAATACAAAGTTAAACAGCTGTGTAACTTCATATTAATTTATAAAAATAATATGGCATTTAAAACATTATTTTCCATCTCTGTGGATTGTATAACATTATCTTATTGGTTCATTAACTCGTTCTTATTTTTTTTATAGCGGCTTTAGTGTTATTTGATCTTTACTACAGTAAAATTGATTTTTCGAAAATGATTCTGTAATTCTTGAGATATTATCTGAAAACGGAACAACCTTTGCTGGGTTGTACTAGCATTAACAATATTTTACATAAGAGGTAATAAGAGAGAGAAGATATCTATGGGCGGCGGTGATCGCTTACCATCAGTTGAGCCGCTTATTTTTTTGTCAGCCTACTACATAAAAAAATAAGAGGAAGAGAAATTAATGAAAAAAACCCACCGAGTGTCAATTTCTCTCCGGAGTCCGGGGGCAGTGTGAAACCGAGTAGAGCCATTGACGAGATCAGCACGCAGGGCACTATCAGATTGAAGAAATAGTACAGAGTCCTTCTCCGGATCATGATCGTGAAGGTCACGTCGACGTAAGGCTCAGGGCAGCAAGCGTACGTTATAGTGTTCTTTTTGCCAGGCATACCTGTAACGAACACTCGAGCAATCGATAAAGCTTAAAGCATATAAATATAATTGAAAAAGTGCCTTCTCAAAATTAACCACAAATGTTATAAGACGTGGCATATGAACGTCTACATTTTAACTACCAACAATGTACAACAATACATTACCGGTATGGTAAAAAGAGACTAAATCTTTACCATATTTATATCTACTACTATAACAGATCAAATGAGCAAACGACCAATAGCGGTAATACCTGCGCCTTTACTGATACAGTACTTAAAAGTAACTTTTAGGGTCTAAGATTCATCTGTTCGTGTTACTTGACTTGATACTTTGATATTATAAAGTTATCGCGAAAATTGTAAATTGTGAAAAAATATTGAATTTGAATTTAAAAAAAATGTTGAATTGTTTCTATTTCATTATTTTCATTTAACAGAAGAATAATTATACCGTGCATTAAAATAGACGATCATAATAAATGCCATAACCACCCAGAAACCGTAAATATCTTAGATATGAATATGTATCGAGTTGTTGAAAGGTTTAAATATATAATATTATTTAATTATTCTTAAACCAACATGTCTTTTCAACAGTTAAACATATAGTGTGGTGGATGGTGGAAGAGCAAAGAAAAATTTTAAACTTACCTATAAGGTACCACTCCCCATTTGTAATAAAGTCTGATAAATCCCCACCCGCTTCATCTTTGAGCACCAGATCCAGCTGTCAGATACAATGATGTGCGAACACATGTTAATTTAAATTTCCTTAGCGTTATCTTCCGTGTAACTATAAAAATTCTTATTCATGCTTATGGATTTCATGAACAGCTTTTAAAATATTTAAAAAAAATGTTAATGTTATTATAAAACAAAAATCATATTCATAATAAAAACCAAAAGCACAAACAAATTTAAAAACAAATTATACAACAATATAATAGATATTGACTATCCATCAAAAATTTTATTATGTTTAGAAATTTTATTTCTATTACGAAAATAAAACGAAGTCCAAATGAAGACAAAAAAAAATAAAGCTAGAATTTGAACACAAAGAAGTTCATTACCACCATATGATACGTATTCCGACTAAGTTATTTTCTTTGAATGAAAATTTAAACAAAGAAGATGATTATAATTTATATAACAAAGTTGAAAACATAAAAATTCACAGTACCTTGATCTATAAATTAGTTGTAATTTGATAACTGTAATTTCGGATTTCGGCAATTTTGTATAATAATACAAAATAAAAGATGCAACAAAAAAATATTTAGCATAATATTAAATCGATGCAGCGAAACAGTGAACAAAATTAATCTGGCGATTTTATGTTGAATTTGATTAAAATTTCACTGTAAGAGTCCGATGAACTTCTTGTGATCTGATCTATGATCTTCAATATATTTTATTCTAGTATATTTTCTTCAGTATATTTTCCGTATAGCGTATGGATTACGAAAAATCCAATTAGCGAAATAAATAAACTATCGAAAATTGATTTCTTGCTTGATTTACTACTATTCCAAAAATATTGCAATCTATATCACACCTTACGTATGGAAGCGACGAGGTGTGTTAAATAAATCTGGAATCAGAACCGAGTCTTCATACTTTACCGTAAAAAAATCATCGAAAACCAGTTCCAGAATTTCATCGTGACTTTACAAACGAAATTGTTGTCGGAAACAGATGAAGCAAAAGAAAACTAAAAACAGCTCCGTATGTGTATGTAATGATAGTATGTGTAGGTAATGGATGAAATTTCTATACTTTCATTGAGTAGTGCGATGATACAATATAATTTGCACCATGCAAAATAGTACATACAAAACGTTGGGGATAGTTTATATCCTTTTGGTTTCTCACATGGTTCCCTTATGCCCTAATCCTAACATATCTAAACGCTTTAGTATTATACCAATTACATAAAGAAAATGATTTCTTTTTTAGTTTACCAATGAACTACAAATTAGATATTAAAAGGAAAGTATAAAATGTGATTAAAAAATATCATAATAAAAATGTTCTTTTATTTTGTCTTCGATTATATCAGTGTTTATGAAAACTTTCAACTGTAATTTAAGTATTGATAAAATTATTATGCAATTTTAGATGATGATTGATATATAATCAGCCGTTATCAGTCGACAATAAGCTATTTACTTTTACGTGTAGATACAACGAATATCGAACCGGGAAGCTGACCTGGTTGCCATCGTAGGTCCAACTACCGAACTTCATGTCACAATGCTGATCGTCGAAGGGGAACCAAGTGATGTCTATCTTGCATGTGCTCTTGAAAATGCCCGGGGGTACGTACAGGCAACTGCCGTTGCTTCTGACCACCACGTTCGTCTGGTACGTCCCGTCAAAACCCTCGTCAGCACTATACCAATAAGAAAACCGTCATATAGACATGACGCCATTATTCATTGTCTAGCATCTCATCGAAAGAACAACAAGGAGTTTTTGTTCAATATCATCCTGTCCCACTTCTGTTACTCAATTTCAGTGCTATTATTAATTATTATTATAATTCAATCTGAAATATAAGTCCTTTTGGACTTAATTGCAAAGCTCATGAGTCTAGACGTCTACAGAGTGAATTTACGCATTATTAAGTTAATAATGAAACGTCTTATTGTTCCAACTGTATAATTTGTCTGGAAATCTAAAGCTCTCGCTATAATACCCAGATTGCAATTGAATCTGATCGAATTTTATTCGTTGGGCTTAATTAAAGTTCTTCGAAGGAGATTTCCAACCTTATCCAGCGCTTAAAAGAATTAAGGAACGGCCTACGAAGGAATTAGGTAATCCGAAGAGAGTTCTATAAAACCGTAAATAAAAGTACAAAGAAAGATTACTTCGTCTATAAAAAAAAAACAAGTTCGCCCAAATTTATTTTCTCATCACGAGAGTTGAACTTTTAAGAGTAAGATCCAACTGCGCGGAGTGACTACGTTAAATTTAAAAGCTTGGTGAAAATTATTTAAGAAAGTATGTTTATTTCGTGAAAATAGAGTAAAGAATAAAAGTATAATATATTAATATATATAAAATATATTAGTAAGTACGAATATTATTTCTGTGGGAAAGATATAAAATGTGATATTATAATATTGAAATAAATTAATTTTAATATTAATTTTATTAGCGTTAATGTCGTTAGACTTTATACAGCGGGACAAGAGTTAGAAATCGTGGCGCTTTAATTGATTGTTTTATTTTATATTTAGAAGTGCTCAGGTTTTATCGGGGACGATTTTATCTACGCAATCAACGGTAAATATCTGAATCGAAACGACTAACTGCACAGCGTCATGTTTCGAACGGATATTTATCGTTGACAACGATCATCCCTTCGCTTCTTCAGGCCTTTACAGCGACTTGTTTCTTTGCTTTCGTAAAAAAACAATCGAAAATCGACTGAAACGTAATAGTGCGCCGAGAAGCGAAACGATGATTGTGGTGATTCAAATCAGCGGCTAGCATGCCATGTAGCTTTTATTTTTCAGTGTTTCATGTGGCAACATAAAGTAGGAGATTATTAAACTCTAATTCGGACAACTGTTGTGTTAAACGCAACAGTCGTTTTCGAATCCCACCTCCTACCATGTTGTCACACTAACCGAGGAGAAAAGTTAAAAACAAAACACAGTTTTATCAGAAATATTTGAAGTTAATTAGTGGATTATTCAGAAGAAGAAGAATAAAGAAGGCTGTTGATTATCCTCGAGATTAAATATTGTTTTAGTGCTCATGCAAATGATCGTTTGAAAAGACTCAATGAGTGTGCTGGTGTAAACGGAAAATGTTAACCGTTGGAAATTAAACAGCGTTAACATTAAAATATAGTGGTTTAATTGCGATGAATACATTAAAGGTAGAGAGGGCTCATTGCCCAATGGGTCCTAACGACACTCAAATCTTTCCACGAACACAAAACAACACCAAAAACGAGCCCGCTTTACAGTGACAATATTGCTAAAATAAGACGTGCTTCGAATTCTTTGGCGACAATCCAGGCCCCACTCTTCTGTGAACTGAAAACACAAGCACATTTATACAACATTTAGATTTTATCTGTGTGCCAGCATTGTCTAGCGAGGGTCTATCTGGAACGTGGATCCAAAATGCTGTGACGATGCGCGCAGGTCCAAACTAGTTTTATTGGTGCTTTGAAAAGGTCCCTTAATGGACCACTGGACTTTATTGCAGTTCTCTGCTCTTTTATTCCTTCCTCGATGTTTATCACGTCGTCAGAACCGAAATTCGTGGTATTCCTACATTGAAAACTTTAAAACAGACATTATACAGTTTAACCTCTATTCGGAGAAAAAAAGGTAGCTTACAATGTATTTAAATGATTTAAATTAAGGATGCGGTTGCTCAGGACGGACAGATCTTCAAAACCTTTGTGGATATTTAGATAAAAACATAAACTTTAAAATTGGACTAAGTTGTATGTATCATTTCGGCTATTAGCATTATTACAAAGTGAATGTTCAGAATATTTATAATACTTGGGCTATTTCTTAACCGATGGAAGTAAAACTTTTTTGCGGAGTTCACTGTTATGTGGAATAATACACCATTACCAGTTGTTCATTCATGTATTTATTTATATTATGGTCCAATGGTAGTGGTAATGTTTCCAGTGAATTACTGAGTAACGAGACCCAAACCTGTTATATACAAATAAAAAATCGCATGAAAAAAGATCCGCACAAAAACAAGGTCTGGGTGTACTCATTTTGTATCCGTGGCTAAATAGCACAGTGAAGAGATAAAGCTTTTAACTGTTTGGTTCAAAACACTTACTGTGCTCTCTATGTGTTAACACTAACATTAAGTTTAGTAAAAAATGGGCCTTTTAGTTTTTTTTTTTATTAAACAGCTACCGTGTTATTGTAATACAGATCACAATTTACTTGTACACACTGTAAAAAGATTTAATCCACGTGTATTATTAGGATATAAAATCAACAAATAGCATTATTTTAACTATCCAAAATATAATGTGCCTGCCGACCGATTCCGGCCATGCGGCCGATCTACAAGCGATCAACCAAGTGCGCAAGATATATTATAGTGACCAAGCGTTTGCGTAAACACAAGTGCACTCCCTCTTCCTTTACTCTCTTAGCCCAATGGAACGGATAACCGACACGAGGGATCAGGCGCAGAGGCCACGGCGACATTAAACCGATCTCTTAACAACGACTACTCCAAGCCACCGCTAGATGGCGTCGATAAGAAGCCGGGACCGACTTTCTACATGCCCATCCGAAGCATGGATCATCTTACTTTTCAGGCAATCGGGTGATCAGCCCGCAATGCCCTAACCAAACTAAGAACAACAGCACAAAGTTGTTGCTCTCCGCGGGATACGTAACCATGACCTCCGATTTATAAAGCGCGAGCTTTTAACACTGGGCCACGGAGGGAGATGCTATTCACATAAAAAAATTACTATTATAAAGAAAAAAGTTTTTAAATTCACAAATTAATATCAATAATTATGTAAGTTTTTTCCATATCTGCAAATACTACTTTTAGTACTATACTATACTAAATATATTTTATAGTACAATGCCTTCAAATATTTTATCTGCACACCTCGATTTAAAATATGTACACATTCCCATATAAACCGTAAACCCGATATCTGGACCGGGGAAGCTTTGTTCGAAGAAATTTCCCTTACGTTGGAACAGCAACACGACGAATTATTAACAAACACCACCTCAGTCGGAAGACGTAAAACTTCGATCCCGAACATTAACAATTGAAAGGCGGCGAGAGGAATCGCCGCAAATTCACTACATCGAAAGTGTCCCCCAATCGGTATGTTGTATTCATGAATACTGCACGCTTTGTTCGATGTGACCACTCCTTTAGCTGGCGTACCGCCAACAAATCCGTATTAAGACCGGCCATGTGTTACGCCGGTCCCGAAAAATATGGCGGGGATGTGACGAATTTCTATCAATAACCCACTTCGCTGTGCGCATTTCGAAATCAACACGAACATTCTAATGTTTCTATTTAAATTCATTTCGTGCCTAAATAAATTTCTAGGAATACGGGACGTGTTATAATATACGATAAACAACATAAATAACTGTGACAACAATGACCTGCATAATTTGAAATCAGAAATTTTCCATTGATTAAATATAATAAAATTATTGTTAACTTATTAATGCCTAAACTGTATGATTCTAAATATGTGAGGAAACAATAGACTATAAAATACTCCGTTGGAAAATTTTCAATATTAAAATTACCCTATACCTATATTGTTGTTCCTGATCACCTATAAGAACCACCGAATTACCATAATATAAAAAAATTACGAAGAGCTTAGCATGCCTCCTAAAATAACTGCAAATAATATTGATCACATTTTAAAACAGCCGCAGTACCCGATAACATTCACACGCACATATATTTATTTCGTTCAACCGAGCTCCATTTCGGGGCATAAACAAAGTTGTATATCACGCGGCAAACTTTATACGGTGCGTTCTCAAATCAACGATAATTCACTTTTCGCGCTCTCAAAAGATACGGAGTAGCTGCGAAATTGGCAAGCCTCCAAAGTGAGCGTTTGGAGCGACACGACAAACGTTATGTTATTTCTTGCCACTTAAAATATGATCTCCGATGTAATAAATCCGGATTATTTAAATTGCCAACGCTTCGGGGATTTCTGCCCTTTTGGACGACTGAAATTTTTCCATACGCAACATTTCGTTGCTCTTATTCTCTTTTGTTAATATATACATATTTTTTTTATGAAGGAAGCTGACAAACGAGCAAGATGCTTCCCTGATGGTAACCAAATACCGCCTCCCATGGATATTTGCAACATTACAGAACTTGAGAAATGCGTTGCCAGCGTATAAGGGGCAGAATTTTTGTAAGAGGGAGGGGTTGGGAAGATTGAGAACGAGAGAGGAAGAGAGAGGAAACGAAAGAGGGGGAGAGGGGAATGGATGGGGGAGCACAGGTAGGGGGGAATGGTTGGCCCACCAGCCACCTCACTCACCGGACGGAACGCGGAAGCTAAAACACTTCTACTTTACGCCGATTTTCTGTGTCGTGGTACGTATCCGGTTCTAGCCCACCCATTCAGTAGCGAGAGAAGCTGCGTGGCTCTACCACCGTTACATATATATAATGTCGATACAAAAAGATACAAAAGTTCTTACCTTAAATTGTAAAGGATGAATCCTGTACTTTTTACAATTCGTAAGATTCGCATTATTTTGTTTTATGCTGTGTTTTTAAAATTATATTTTTAAAAAAGCACCTCTGTTTTATCTATGGAATTGATCAGCCTATGACGAATCAAGCCTATTTAACCCTAGATAAATACTTTTACAAACTACACCTCTTTCCTCAATGTGTAGGTCTTTGTTTAATCTCAATAATCACTGTTAATCTAATTCAATATCCGATTGTACCACTTGTGAATATAGATTAAAAACACTTTAATCTGTAATCTGATCAGATAGGGTAGGCCAATGGCGGCGTAGGCAAATCCACTCTTTGTCCAAGTCATTATATATTCGCATATAGCAACAGAACCACCAACTAATACCTAAAACAGGGGTGCTCAAACTTGAACTGCAAGTGATCTACTTCAATATTATCAGACTCCGATGGATCGACTCCGTTGGACTAGTCTGGTGTCTGGTTGTCTAGGTCTGGTGTAATATATAATTTCACGGCCATACTAAAAAGCACTTACGACCGTTTGAGCACTCCTGAAGCATTAAAATTTAGGGGCATTTGTCATTTTTTATACTTCAGACAGCCATACATTTGTTTATGAATGATTTCTCGTCACACAATGGCAGACTTTTTATGTTGTAGGCAATATTAAATAACAATTAATGAATCGCGATTGGTAAAACTTTCTCAATTATAATTTATTCTACACAGTATATCTTTTATAATATATTTGTATGTTCGACAGATTACTAAACAATTCACCTGTTGGTAAGCGATGACGTAAATTTTCTGCCAGCCACTGAGAAAATTCTTTAAAAGCGAAGAAAGAAAACAGCGGTAAGAATTTTAATTAATATAAATAACTTTATTGGTGTAGTAAAACGTCGCGTCTGGTTGAAAAGGTAATAATATTAAATCAAATTCAAGAAAACCGGGATTTGTATGAATATCAACTTAAGTGCTCAATTTGAAAGGCCCGCCCCGTATTGTAACAAATCCGGTTAATTGAATACATATAAATAATATATTTTGTGTCTCCTTGCTTCTCTTTTATCTCCAACTGACTTATGTAAATCATTTCATAATCGTACAAAGGAAACAATGAAAGCCGGAGCGGATAAATAAATATCGCTTGTACTATTTATTTTCGAGCTGACTTTAAGTTGTAATAATTTTCATAAAAGAAAAAATAAAAGCTAGGTAAATTTATCTATAAGAATAGTTAGTTGAAGACTGGGGATTCGCTCGCTCAGATTTCATAATCATTAGCGTCAGTAAATTCACTAAATATCTCTTTGCCCAGAAGACAAGTCAATTGTGATAATGTAAAAAAAAGATGATGAACATTCTTATTGGGATCTTAATGATTGGGATCGTTTATGGTGTTTTAGGAGAAAAGTGACGTGACAAACGACATACATTTTTCTTTTCATGGAGTAGGCTGACAAATGAGAAAGCGGCTCACCTGATGGTAAGCGATCACCGCCGCCCATGAACATTTGCAACAGAATTTGCAAATGCGCTGCCAGGGAAATTTTTGAATGAGGGAGGGACGGTGATAGGGGAGGAAGGGATGGGATGGAAGGAGATGGGCCACCGGCCACCTCACTCACCAGACGAAACGTGGAAGCCAAAAACACTTCTACTTTACGACGATTTTCTGTGGGGTCGTGGTACTTATTGGTTTGAGCCGGCCCATTTAGCAGCGGGAACAGCTGCGTAACTCTACCACCATAAAAAATACATCTGCATAAGGACGCAACACCACTGTTATTACTGTATTTTGAAATAAACAAGATCAAACGCTTGACTGTGCGCTGCTCGCTAGATATAAATTCTAACTCTCCCTATGCCCAGAAACTTCCTTGTCAAAATTGTCCTTCAAACCGGAATCTCCCTATGTCCATAAACTACTCTGTCAACATGGTCAGGTCGTGGGTTCGATTCCCACCCAGGACATATATTTGTAAGAACTACAGATAATTTTTTCAGATCTGGGCGTTTGTACATGTGAAATATATGTATGTATTGAAATATATTACTGCTCGGTGATAGAGCAACTAGTAATGTAATGATGAGATGGACCACAGGCAAATCCTGCAGAACACTCACACGATTTATATCTCCGAACGGTCAAAGGCTGTAAAAAATAACTTTTCTTACTGATATAATAATATAATTATAACATGTTCGTCGTTTTCGTATCGTTAAAGACATTTTCACTAATAGAAACGCAGTAAATTTTCTCCGTGACTTTCCTAAATGGAGAGTAACGCAAGCTTTTATAGGTAAAAAATGAGTAAAAATAATAGCTGGAAATAAAAACAAAATCTACGCGCATTTATGCAGCAATTTAAACTGGAACTAGGATTAGTCTCGCCGTAATATATATTCTGAATAAAATCAACGTGCTATTAAATACGTACATATCATTACATCTAACACGTCCTAAAAACTTAGCCACGCGTAAAAATTAAATTACCCGCACGTTCGAATCGAAAGCTCGAATGGAATTTGTAAAATCCTCCATAATTTTTTTTTGAGAGATATATTATAGCCAGCATGCTTAACACCGTAGATTAAAACACGTGTAGTGAAAAATTTTCTTATTATAATTTTCTTTTATTTATGCGAATATTATAATTTTGCGGGTTTTATCTCATACTGCATCGGTCCGATCTAAGCATGCATAAATCGGACCCAACATGTAAATAGTTGAAAAATTAACAGTAGCCCGGCTTTGTTTTATTTTTATTTATTTATTCTTTGTTGTAAAGGACCTTAAAAAAAGGTTACAAAGGGCATTTTTTACCGGTTAACCCGGGGCGTGGTGGGATAGGTGTAGAAATTACATTGACAAGTAAAAGTAAAAAAAAGGAAAATATAAAATGTGAGAATATGTACTAAAAGATATATATATAACAAAATAAGTTTTAATAAATAAATTTGATACAGCTTTTTTATTTTTGTATATATGCCTTAATTAAATGACAGATCGGTTGATTGATTTACCGTCCTACCCGACCACTAGTTTATACGGGTTATAATTAATGTCCTCCCGACCTAATCCGGCCACGGCGGCCGATCTACAAGCAATCAGCCAAATGCGCAGGATATATTATAGTGCACAAGCGTTTACACAGACACAGGTGTAGTCACTCTTCCTTTACTCTCATAGCCAGATGGGACGGATGATGGACAGACACGACCGGAGAGAGATCAGGCGCAGAAGCGGTAACGTTAAACCGACCTCTTAACAACGACTTTTCCAAGCCACAGATAAGAAGCCGGGACTGACATGATCATCTTAATTTTCAGTCAAACGGGTGATCAGTCTGTAATGCCTTAACCAAACTAAGAACAACAACACGAAGACGCTGCCCCACGCGGGATTCGAACCCACGACATCCGATTTATATATCACGTGTCAATACCACTAGGCCACGGAGACAGTTAGATATATAGGGTTGACTATGCCTAAAAGCTCCCGCGATCAACTCTTTGAGCACCACTGGTGTAAAGTATTCAAAACGTCGGAAAAAAAATAAAAACACGATAAAACCTGTAAATTTGTTTTATTTCATAATATTTTATTATTTTTTACTATTACCTCGATATTTTTGTCAGCTTCATAAACCATTTGGAACTAAAGACGCCTGAAATAATTTAGAAAATTACTCGTATTTCTATCAACAACATCACAATTAAATTTTATTTGCTATTCAACTAACAATTCCAAATCTACAAAATATCTATAGGATATAGCAGAGAATTTCTCTAATCAGATTTCCACGTATACAACTGCACTAATTATAAATGCTAAGTATGTTCATTACATTGTCTTTCTTTAGTAATTAAGCAACGAGTCAGTATACTATATATTTCAGTATAGCATTTGAGAACGGGAAAATATCTGTATCTGTAATAACAACCTTATCTAGCAAATAAATATATAGAAGATCTTAAACGAAATAAATCAATCACGATATGGATTAACTATAAATTGTCTTTTACAAATAACAACAAGGTTCAATTTGATATCATAACAAGTGAAGATCGCGCTCTCGCCTGCGACATCTATGGCACGATACGACCATATTATAGTCTGGCTGGCAGCCAGGTATGACAGGCACTCAGCCCTATTATCACTGAATCACGAACTGTAAACCACCGTTATCGAACTGGTTTCTTTGCAGTAACATCCCTGTGGCTGAGGATAATGACTGTTAACATAATACCGG
The DNA here is from genome assembly GCA_018247575.1 of Eurytides lysithous rurik. NCBI lineage: Eukaryota > Metazoa > Arthropoda > Insecta > Lepidoptera > Papilionidae > Eurytides > Eurytides lysithous. The sequence continues at coordinate 12,235 of DWHO01001140.1, forward strand.
CGATACCTAAATGTCACTTGGAACGGTATCTGTTCTACACAAACACCTAGATGGTAATTACTACGAAGATTTGCAAGTCTGCGCATTTTAAATAAGCCGTTCATTTTTATTATGGACGATCGATTTGGATGATGATATCCTTTATCCTCCGTATGTATAAAGATAGTCAGCGCTCTAACTCCAACAGCTGTTTAAGACGAAGCAATGTTAATGCTATAAGAACTTGTATATAGTAGAAACAAAATAGGTGACAGTAATTAAAACTTAATTAAACGTCCAACTTCGACTTCTCCGTCCGTACAAAAATTTGAATTACTTCCAAAGTCAAAGTCAAAAATTCTTTATTCAAAATAGGATTGGTTTACAATCACTTTTTGACGTCTAATGATTCTAACACGCGTTCGGAATATGTTCGGATAATGCCTCAGTCCTGAGAAGAACAGGCGAAAGAAACTAAGGGGGACTTTAACTCTTTTTTTTTTAATTACGTTGACAATTTTTATAATTTACATCTTGAAATGTCCTGGAGACGATCACATCATTCACATGGTGTGCTATCTTCAATGAAATCATTTACTGTATAATAATCTTCAGCACAAAAGCGTCCTTTTACAATTTTTTTAAATTTGGCAACAGGAACTTTCTGGAATCCTATTGTAAAAACGTATACATTGTCCATAAAAAGTATTACCGACTCGTTGTAAACGAGTCTTGACAAAGAAAATTGATTTATCGTTATTAATAAAACGAAATGCAACACACGGCTCTTTAAGACGTATCGTCGCTTTTGTTATACGGGGGTAATAAACCTTTCATACGGAATTTTACATAGCAACGCTTCCAGCGAACGAGTTGTTAATAGATTACACCAAGCAAATAACCGCGCAACTGTACCAAATGATTTTCTGCGACAATGTTGACATAAACGACGCGCGAATGCACTATATCCGAGATATTTGGCAAGTTGTGAACTGTGGCTTTTAGTCGCAACAACACCATAAAAGCCTTTATATTAGGTTTGAGTTGTTATGACGCAATTCTGGCCAAAGAATATAATCATTTAACAAATTAATTTTTAGGCAAATTGTGAACTGTGGCTTCTAGTGAAAACAGTGTCGTAAACCTATATTAGATTTCTATTAATATTACACTCTTATAACAAAAAAATTAAATCAATAAACAAATTCGGTCTAAAACGAATTGTTAATCGATAAAATACCAGAGGTTGATGTTTCTAGGGGCAATACCTTTTTGAGTTCACTTCTTAGTCAGATTACGAGTTGAAAACTATGAAATAAGTTTAATGTCACTGTCTGTACATCAAATCAAATTCCCAAATACGGATAAATAAACAATTGGCAAGAAATACTCTTGCCTAATTTTGCCTTAGGTTGCCAGTAAAGATTTTGCCCATTCTTCTTTTTTATCGTTTACGTTCTGTTATATAACACAATTAAACAACTCTAAAAGGACAATGCCTTAAAATTTTGCCCGATTTACTCATTGGGAAACGATTCCCCGTCCGTCGCGTATGCGGCCGAATAAGATCTGATAAGCGCTTAGACTTACTCTACTTTTCAAAAGATAAAAAGGTGACCTTTTTTGCGTAAATTAACACAGTGCGGCAAACTTTGCGGATAAGGCATATGGCATATAGCTGTCAACTATAGGTCGGTTAGAAAAGTGTGAAGTATATATCGAATATAATAAATGAAAAATTGACGTTTAGACTCCATTAAATATCTACATTTGTTATACAATTTATCTCCATTGTGCAAATAGGACTCGTCATAAGCGTATTCTTCGCATCCTTAATTTAAATCACTTTCGTAAGCTTCAAGGCAAAATTGTTTCTGAATCGCATCTGTTAAAAGGTATTGTATTATTTCAATCACTTCCTTACATATTTAATTGGCGTACATGACTCTCATATCTGATTCTATCTCTTATGTGATTTAGTCCAAAAAAGCGACAGTTTGTGATCCCACATTTGTATCACAGGGTAACTGGATAAGTTCGAAATGAAAAGCTCTATTAAATTTGTCACGGCATACGTTCTAGCAATGGGACCACTAGAAAACACCGGAGTGTGACCAATTCAAAGTTTTTTTTTCGTCAAACACTCGCTCCGCCACTTGTTTAATCCCTCGCATTCATTCTATGCATTTAGCTTTTTAAATCGCAAATAAAAAATTCAAAAGAGCGTTTTGTTCTTTGGTCCCGGCTTCCGACCTTTGGGTGGAAAATAGCCTTGTTTGTGGAATGTATTTTCTACGCCACGTGTTTTCACTGTGAAAACAGCTCGACTGATGTTGCAAAATTCTGAGGAAACTGAACCGGAATTTACCTTCAAAAGCAGAAAGGCTATATTTTGAGGAGTATAACGAAAATTTTAAATTGTTACAACAAGCCACCGGATCGTTTATGACAAATACTGTCCAAAGAAAAGTTGTATATCTACTTTATAACTTTCAATATAATCCATTTGTGTAAGCAAAACGAAAAAATATTGAAACGTAAACTCTAAAAATAATCTTTTTATGGATTCCTCTCACCTGTTGTACATTAAAACATCTGGTTTCCATAGTTTGTTCGGTGTGATACGGAGATCTTTGACACCCCCGTACTCGCTATCGTTCCACCTTAAGTTGTAGTCATTCCATTCCTGCGCCATTTAAAAATAAAATTAAAAAGGTTCGTCATATCGTATATAATTAAGACACACACAAGATTCACATTTTTGTAACAGATAATAAAAGCAAGCGCCATTAAAGCTTGACATGGGAAAAATAATTACATTAATCTTTAATATCTTTAAAACCTTTCTGTGCTCGATGTACGTTTCAGATTATATTAATATTGCCATAATTATGATGAGCCTTTAGTTAATTATCTGTGCCAAAAAGATTTGTTTGACGTTTCGTTCGTCTCATTTTCTATCACGTTAATGCTTCTTTTATTATCTGTACGGGCATCGAAAAGCAATATGAAACGAATAATGTAAAGCCAATTCGTCGTACGTAAAATATTCTGTGTGATCATGTTTTTGTAGGTGCACATTTGTTTCGTGCCTTATTGCAAATGTAATTGGAGATCAGACCGAATTGAGTTTGCAATATCGCTGGCGCTCGATAATTGGAAAAGATATTCGCGGGAAGCTCGACGGAAACAATTTTGAAGTGATGATTTTTTTAATACAGATAATATTTAAAAAAAAAATCTTTCCAACGGTCTTGTCTAAATCAATGCCGAACTTTAACTTCAGATATTAAAATGCGGGCCCGATTATTTCACCCTTGTTATTACTTCAACATTTAGTGGATATCTTAAAATCAACTTTAAATCAATACTTTTAGGTTTTCTCTTTTTTTTAATAATTTTTATCACTTTTATTTTCCTCGTAGGCTTTATAATTTTATTGCAAGTCCATTATATGCTTCCGATTTCACAGTATTATCTAGATACTAAAGAGACATTTAATTGGTGTTGTTCAATTGATTTTTATGCATGAAAAAATTCCCGTCTGTCTCTTTAAAATTGATAAATGACATTTAACTTCAAAACTGTTCCCGAACGCAGCACGCATCAGACGGGGCGTATAACACATATAACAACCTCTACTCGACTACGGACAACAACTAACTACGCTATTTAGATAGCGCCGTAACAAAGCTTGGGGGGCCTTACAAACTTCGTACCCTCTCCACTCATATTACAAAAGTTTGTCTTAACAACTTTCGAGCAATATCAGGGAAACGTGTTTATACGGTTACATTGCTCCGATATAAAGCCGGTCGGCCTGTTGAAACGTTGCTAATTGAATTGTAGACAATTCGAGGGTTCGGGTCCACATTCAAATGTGGACATTACATTGAAGTAGAAGTCGTTTGTGTCATATACAGCCAGTCCGATGCGATTGACTTTAAAGCCTCGTTATACGTTTTCTCTTGCCTCCAATTTGACAGAAGTCGAACCGAATTTTATTTTTTGTAACAATTATCGAGAATTAATTCAGATATAAGTCTAGATATGTAACCTAAAGACATTACCCTAAGAATGAAACTAAATAATAACTTAAATGTAGATAAATTATAAAAAAAAAAAAAAAAAAAATATTGGTGATTGTTTTTTTAAAACGGGGCAAAAAAAAATTATTTTTATTTAAATAAATAATAAAAAGGATAAAAACAAAAAAAAT
>DWHO01001141.1:0-16430 GCA_018247575.1 Eurytides lysithous rurik
GAGGTCGTGGTACTAATCCAGTTCGAGCCGGCCCATTCAGCAGCGGGAACAGCTGCGTGGCTCTACCACCGTTAAAAGTTTTAAGTATTAATGATACGGACAATTATACTTTTACCAGAATTTTTGAAATTAATTTAATGTTTATGTTTTAAAATTAATGTAAAATTTAAGTGTAATTTATTTTCTATCAGCCATGTTTCTATTGATTGTAAAGCTTACTATGCCAGCTTTATGTTTAATACTGTCGCTTTGGATTTTGACTTTATAATAATTGTTATGTCATCTGCAAAGAGGATTGTTTCATGCTTTATTCCATTAGATAGATCGTTAATATAAATTGAGGGCCTCGTTCACCATCTCCACATTCAGATCAGTAAAAACATTGAAAGTTAAATATGAGGGTCTGAAATGCTCTGTTAGGAAAATCGCACAGAACTTTAACATGTCGGAAGTGGAAGGAATACAGCACCTCCACTGGACAATGTTGAAGAACAGATAAAAGCGATGATAACATTAAGCACCGATGACAATGAAAGTTTATATGATTTCTTATATATCAAGCATAAGCTCAAGAAACTCAAGGTAAGTTTGTTTGCTTGTTACAAGAAAACCAAATTCATTTCTGCACAATATCATTGCTACGCTGTTTTACAGAATATAATGATGTATATGTTATTGAAAACTACACAATAGGAAAACCACCATCAAAATAACCGCAGAGGGAGAAGCATAGTTGGTAGAAAATAAGGCTACTCAAAACCCAAAGTTTCTTTCTAAAAAACCTGAAGTTTTAAATTTTTCTTTATTTTATGTTGAATATTATCTTTTGAACAAATAAAACGTTTGAGCGATTTACTTTTTTCTTTTATAGGAACTTTTTTTTTTCTTTTACTTCATTTACTGTCTCGTGGTCGGACAGGGACAGTGGTAGAACAAACCTTAAAGCATTATTTATATTACTATGGTTATAATGTGGTCGATTCAGTTGTTTTTTCGAGTTAGCAAAGTTATATGGAAACCTTAGTTGTGGCTCAATTACGCCTATTAATCTTTTTGTAGTCGTAATATTTTCCAATACATTTATATCTCCACAAATAATTAAGCTTCAACGATCATTTTTGCAGTTATGATTGTGCAGCAATTATTCTAATTTATTAAAGAAAATTTCTAAGTCTACTTTCATTTTTGAAGGCATTCGATAAATGCATATTTTTATAATGCTATATATTGAAACAAATTTACTACAGCATTCGAAAAGCTCTACACATGATAACACATCATAATCAAAATGTTTTGTATAAGTAATGCCACTTTAATTTCTTCTCTTGTAATTCACAATACAAGAGCCGACTTTTACTTCTTCTAAAAAAAATTGCAGCTACTTGATAATCGGTTAAATGTAAATTATTTTCATTACCCTTTTCTACAAAATTTCTATGAGTTCCTTGTTTGAGTTCAGCCTCCCCTATATTTGGATGCAGATTTATTAAATGTCGAAGATTGTCGTTGCCAAGTTTAGTATCTACATAATTATTTTAAATTTAAACAGACAATTTTGAGTATCGGCGACAAAAATTTTTTTCTTCTATTGGACACAAATTGTCGTCTTTTTTATTTTATTTTAATTATTATTTTGTGCTTCAAAGTCTGTTTGCCAATTGGGTATTTCTATTACATTTTTAACTATACATTGAGGTTTTATCGACTATACTTTACGTTTAATCGATAGTTATTGATTCTACCAGTGTCACTACGAAATATAGTGGAATCATATTTAAGTTCCAAGTTTGAGTCAAACAGATACGCATATGTATATGACATGTTATCGATATACAGAATCTGATTGAATATCTCCACTCTCCAATTAAATAGATCTTTTGATCTGGCACATTTGTATGTAAGCAGACACAATATTATATTTGTGTGAGAAAGCTTTTTAAGTGTGTCACGAATGAAGAAAACAAGTTTATAATAATCGACTGTGGAGTTAAAATGTTCTGCTTCTATAAATATTATGCATTAATCCTCTTTTGTGAATTTCTCTACTTTAAGAGGTAAGGTTGTAAATAATGACATATGTCAAAATATTCTCTAAAATTACTTTGAGCAACGTCCCGAACTTTGTTATGGGTGTTCGTGCTTTTTTTGAAACAATTTTTATGCTTTTTATCTTTTGGTCTCTGTACTGTACATTTTTAAACAACGTTAGGAGAATTCGGTTTTCGAAGAATATTTTTGCATTAAAAGCCTTCCTATTTCACTGTCCGCGTTTTTGAGCTTTATTTCTATATTCTTAGTTTATATTCTTCTAGATCTTGGAAAATTGTTTCAGTTCGATCTTCAGGACAGCTCCTATTTAATGTTATGTTTATCGATCTTCTATTAAAACTTGCAAAACTATAAGTTTTTTCAGTGCTAGGTAATGAATCGTCTAGTATTTGTTTATTCCTTCGAAACTAAAACCTTCCTCCAATCCTTCCATCCTGCCCTATCTATAGGTATAGGATCCAGATGTGGACTTCATGATGGGCGGTGTAAAAAGAATTTATGTATATTCCTTTTGGTGGGTGGAATGTTCAAAGTTACTAAGCAACCATATGTCAAAGTTGCTATTTTTATATATGACAAAGATAATCTATCATTTATATAAATCTAGAATGAATTTTTAATAAAAGCCTTGCTCTGAGGTAGCAAGCAATATATATATTTTATTTTTATTATTAGATAGGTAATAGAACCTATCTAAATTTCCAATTATTTTCATTCTGAAACAATAGGATGTTATTCGTTAATGTAATCGCTGACCGGAATATAATTATGTTTTCGATGACGAACAAATTGAAGCTTTTGCTGGCATGGCATTCGTTAGTAGAGAGACGTAAACACAATGGAACTTGATTAAAAGCGAAATATAATTTCGTCCGAAGTTGCATACGGCTTTTGCGACAATTATGTATATAATGCACACAGATAAAATAAAATATGACACAATTTATTTGGTCTCTTTGGGAAAGTTGAAATAGCATTTGGTTATTTTAGTTTTTAATATTTGAAACATTGGATATAAGTTTTTCTTTTCGCAGATTGCGGGCACTATTCATTTTTTAGTTTACCATATTTTATTTGCAATACCTAACACAGAGTTGGGGAGAATTTAATAATGTTTGCATCGAGTGAAAAAATATTTTTATTTCATTTGGTTTTTTATTTTATGTGCCAAATTTAAAAGAAACTCTAAATACGTGTTAAGCTAAACTGTGATATTTCGTTCGCATATAGTCACACGTTCTACTAAATTAACTTATCATGTCATAGTTAACGAGCAATTAATTAAGGAGCCTGGTATCGTCCCCCCTCCTCCCTTGACGATGCATATGTTACTGTCTCAACTAGTCTCTAGAATGCTTGAAGGTCTTAATTAAACTGGGCAGTGGTTGCGTCAAACCGGAAAGTGTTTAATAATGGATATGCCTTAAATTTCCTACCTAAATTGATGCGTCCATTTTGGAGCAATGTACGACAATTTTCCGAGATATCGGAACTAATTTAACTCCTCGCTGATAAGAGAATCTAACAATCGAATCATTTGCGAAAGTCGCTTATAAAAAAAAGCCCAAAAAAACCTTTCTGAAACGTCTGGTCATCATTAGGAAATCCGTTATCTTAAAGTTTTGGCGATCGGTGCTTCAAACGAAAACTGATAAAATTAAAATCGAAGTATGTACTTGACTGTTGAACCAAGTACTTTGATTGAGCTAGACGATAATTTTTAAAAATCGAACATCCAAATCAACACAAAAAAAAACATAGGTGCTACTTTTTTTAAGCTTCGCTTTTATTTCGAAGTTTATTACTAGAATTCATGATTGGCCTATGCATTCGATGTACAAACAAACATTGATAAAATAACATAAAATAATGTTTTAAAAAGTGTGACCGCAACGATGTTGACTGCAATAATGTAAGTTCTAATTTACTGTCAGTTTTCAAACGTGCAACGTAAATGGTGGATGGCAGTTGATGTTGCTATGACCATATCGAGAGCTTAAAAAACTGGCATCACAATGAAATTTTACTTAAATTATGAAAACGCTGTAAGCTTTATGATAATAGATATTGCCTGCGTCTTCGCTTTCGTTGATTTTGTTTTTGGTTTATATTTCCGGTTTCTATTTTATTTTCACCATAATAATTTTCATTCTCTCGTTCCAAGAATTACAAATTAATTATTTTTTTAATACTCCGTCACTGTGTGTGCTGTGTCACCAAACAGATGAACCAACAAGTAAACTAACAGATTTATAACATTAGTAAGGATCCACATGACGTGAATTCATATGTCCTGTAAAATCCATCACAGCAAAGTTTTTTGGAAACGACAATATTGATGCGAAACAAGCTTTTACGATATTCGTTACCGGTAATTTACATGGCTTACTTTATATTGTCGTCTAACTATTTATACTATAATCAAGACTTGTTCTGTAGGTATATTTGTTACTTAAATTGGGAAGCGCTAACAAATGTTGGTCATATTTATTAGGTTCATATATGGTCCAACACTTCTTGAGGTATCTAAAAAAAGGTCTAGGCAATCTGCGTGAGCGATCGTGATTGAGTGAATCGTTGGCTGAGCAAGTTCAATAACACAGCTGTAGAGTTCTAAGTGTATGCCGCATATGTTTTTACCTAAAAATGATTATAAATGATTTGAAAATTTTCCAATTTACTGTAAGTGTTCAAATAAGCAATATAACTTAATTGAAAGTACTAAGAAGTTTAAAGATTTATTAACCATGTTGAAAGAGATTTTTTGCCAGAATACCAGTTTGATGTTAATTTGCTACCCGTACGAATGGAAAAGAAAAGGCTCCTTTATAATAGACCGTTTAATATAATAAATTGTTTTCACGTAAAAACATCTAGAGGCATACAGACATAGGTTTGCTACCAATCTTGGCTGTTCAGACTGCCGTATAGTGTTCAAAGTTTTTTTTTAAATCCCAACGCTTCTTTCATTTTCGCTTTCGGAACGCTCCTTTCAAACTAAAGTTTTCAACGTTTCAGTTTGCGTCTAGATTTATCATAAAACATTTTATTCAGTGAAGGAAATCACATTTCACAAAGAATATCCTTTAGAGTGGGTCGCTTTTAAATACATCGAAAACAAATATTATCAGTAGAAACAAATATTTCCAGACAGATTTTACGATACGTATTCATTCGTTCAATTAGTTTCGAAACTGCGAATAACGGAGCCGTGAATTTCTTTTAATGAAAAAAAAAACTACACAATAGTGCAAAAATGCTTTGTTATGAATACGAGTTTTTTTAGGCTGACAAATGAGCAACCTGCTCACCTGATGGTAAGTGATCACAGCACAGCTTGACAGAACTAGCAAGTGCATTGCCAGCCTTTTTTAAAAGAGGGAAGGAGGAAGAGTGAGAGGGAGGGAGCGGAAAGGACGGAGGGGTGGAGGTAGGGAGGGGAGTGATAGGGAGGAAAGGCGATGGGCCACCGGGAACCTCACTCAAAGGACGAAACGCGGAAGCTTTCGTCCGTTGAGTGAAGCAACTTCCACCGGGGGCAGCTGCGTGGCGTTACCACCGTAAAACGAGTACTTAGTAGTAAAATTTTGAGCTTTAAAAGCTCAAACAAAAAATTAACATTTTATCCAAAACGATTATTAAAGAAGAAGAACTATTGGATTTGCATTTGCATTGCATTGGCGACAATGACATGAGAAATTTCCAATGCAGGAAATAAAATACTTTCAAATATGAATCAATATTATCGTTATAATATAAGAATGTACATTGTGTAACTATTTTAATATGTGTTCTTCAAATATGTTGTTAGTATAATATATACAGGATTGTCTATTTTAGCTATTTCAATAGTGTTCTGCCTCACTGTATCTTGTTGTATTTGTGCTAGAGCGGTATTTATAACCAGAGAGCTTGAGATTCCCTGCGGGATGTTTTTAAAAGAACTGGCATTTTAAGGGTTGGCTCACAGTATATACTTTGCAATATATTGTTCATTCGACAAAATCTTAATAATTTTATAAAAATAAGCGACAAACACACAGTGAATGCTAGAAATAAAAATTATTATTTTATTTTATTTTATTATAACTGACGTAGATGCTTTTAACCTATGCGGCTCTATAAAGCTTCATCGGATCTCCGAATCCGTGGAAATGCTGGTTTCCACGAATTGGATCATATTAAAAATTAGCTTGTAATATCTCGATTTCGTCTCCATAGGGTGAAAGAATTCATGGGCGTTGGTATACGCATACTTAATAAAATTCCGCAAATTATCTTAGATCTACCAATTGGTCCTTTTAAATTTAAAATGAAGAACATTTTGTTGCATAAAGCTTACTGTTCAGGAGGAACTTAATTGATTGACTCATATATGGGATAGCTATTACATTGTATTAAGGCTTACTGTAACGGTATTTTAAAAGAGCAACTGTTGACTTTCTCGCCGGCTCTTTTCAACAGAACTGCATTCCGAGCCGGTAGTAGCTTTCTCACGAACAAGACATAAAAATGTCGATTCAAAGGTGCTTGTAAAGGCCTACTTGAATAAGTATATTTTGATTTGATTTGATAATATACTAATAACACGTGATTTATGATCAAAATGCACACCTTCTGTCAAAAATATTTCTTTTATTAATTAACAATAGTTTTTGCAATGCATTTATGCTATATGGTGGTAGAGCCACGCAGCTGTTCTCGCTGCTGAATGGGCCGGCTTGAACCAGATAAGTACCACAATCACATAGAAAATCGGCGTAGAGTGCAAGTGTTCTTGCTTTCGCGTTTCGTTTAGTGAATGGGGTGGCCGGTAACCCATCTTCCTCCCTTTCCTTCTTCTTTCTCTTCCTTCCTCTCGCTGATTTATCTTCCTTCTTTAAAAAATTCCCGCCCTTAAAGGCTGGCAACGCATTTGCAAATTCAGTAATGTTGGAAATGTTCATGGGTAATAACATAATAAATAATGTAATAACTTTCCATCAGGGGAGGCGCTTGCTCGTTTGTCAGCTATCTGCATTAAAAAAAACGCGTAAGACCTCTTAGTTACTATGATCTCAATGTGTGGCTGATGGTGCGTAAAACATGGCTCGTATTACTTGCAGTTCAAAGAAATCTCAGACTCATTCCACTGAAGTTTGGTTCGGCTTTCTTGCTAGCTGAACCAAATTGGAATCACGTAACAGCACACATGCCTTGTCGTCGGCACTCGACGTATCTTTTTTTTTATTTTCTGAATTTAGAAAAACTTTTATATGAATAAATAACAAAACTATAATATCAATAGGCTTTAAATTAAAGCAAAATACTATATATAAACTTAATAAACAAAAAAAGCAGATAATAAATTTTTAAAGTTGATTGTTTTAAAGTTTTGGTACAGTCGAAATGAAATGTAACCAGACCTATATATCCTTAAACAAATAACAAGTTGTTTGAATTGGAAAAAACTATACCTTCCATATAAACTTTTCAACTTTCAATATAAACCTGTCGATTTTCAATTAAATTTTCTAAAAGAATTTATCAATAATCAGGAGTTTAGTCACGAACTACTCTAATCATGATGTAGTCCTAAAGGACTAATTGACATAATTAGTTAAATATAAGAACTTTTTTTTTAAATTAAAATTGAAAAAAAATGAAAAAAAAAATGTGTATATATTTTAATATATCATAACTAAGATTTCTTTCGTTTTAATAATATATTTTAATCAATTTGCTATAACAATATATATAATATATAAAAACGCTTAATGAAATGGTTGTATTTAAAAACAAATATAATATTCACAAATCATCATATATTTGTTAATGTTCTTATACCCAACTCTAAAACTAAGCTCACTGTTCATCTGTTGATTTCTTACTCGTCACCAAATGTTTAGCACTTTAAGTGAGTACAAGAACACTTAATCATCATATTTAAATCTTTTTGCTAAGAAATTGTTGTGTGATGTAACCTTGGTTATGGTACAGGTTTCAAACAAAAACAAAAACGTTTGTTACACCTTTCAGCTTGTTTGCGTAAAGGCTCACAAAAAGGAATCCAATGAAAATCTCAACAAAGTCATTGTTAACTTCTACTAACTTTCGCCAAATTTTCGTAATCTCAATTTTGTTTACAAAGTTTATTATCGGGGCTATAGGTTCGGGTATAATTAAAACATAAATAACGAATACATAAAAAACCGTTGTTAAATATCTATTTACAGCGGGGCTGTAAGAGGTCAGGAAAAAGCCTGAAGGATACGCACGTGTATATCCCAACCAGTTATGAACTTGCTTTTTGGTCTTACGTGGTTAGTTATAAGGTCAAAGCAACCTTACAATTTTTTCTTGTATTTCACCCTTTAATTTTTTTCTGTAAGCTTAGTGAGGACGCGGAGACTTTCTTTAAATGCGTTATATAATTACGCATTAAAAATAATTTTATATTCGCCTGTTTAGAATTTTCAAAGAAGATGAATATTTTTTTAATGATTTGGTATTTAAAGTAATGTATTTTTTTTAAATAATCCGAATTTTCCTAATCTTTTAAACATTTCCTTAGTCAATTAAATAAATTAAACGTAAGGATAAAACCTAAATGAATAGTGTTAACGGTCGCAAACCTGTTGTGAAGTAAACTTTTTCGATGATCAAACTCCGGAAATGTTAGTTGAATCGAGTATTTATATAGTTTTATAAACTACTTTATTGGTTTGTAAAATCTAATTGGAATACTTTACTCTAACACGTGTTAGGTCTTAGTAATAACATCACTGTTTCGCTTATTATTCTATGACTAAACGTTTTTCCAGTTCGAAGGCCAATGTTACCGTTGTAATTCCTGGTAATAAAGTTATACCATATATCCGAGCAACAAGGGTAGCACCAGACCAATCAGGTTCTGTCGTACTGTACCCTTACGAGCAAGGCTGTCCTTTACGATAAGGCTGTCACGCAACACAGCTAGTTCGTATGACATGTCTTTCGGCTGTAGCAGCTAACCGTATAGCAAAACTCAAGTTTATACGGAAAATTAAAGTTAAATATTTGATTAATGTAGTGCAGAAATATTTGGTTTCAGTAATAGACTTTAAATGAAACAGCTGCAGTGAAAGCCAGTTTGCTTTTCAGCTTCTGCAAATACTTCTAGGATTGCAGACGACAAATAAGAGAGAAATACTACCGCGGTTAAGGAACGCTTACAGAGTTTGTTTACATTTGAAGCCATATGTTTTATGCTTCTTCGATATAAGAAACGATTACAGAAATGTCTTTATGTTGTCATTTATATAACAATGTTTAATAAATGATCACTCTGTATAATGGCGATTGTAAATATACACTAGTCTTCTTCCCCATGTCCAACGTTAACACTGATGCACAATGTATGGTTTCAACCGGCTTCTATGTGGATTTCAGTATATGTTTCAAGGACAAATGAAACACTATATAATAATAATCTTTTGCCAATTTACAAAATATACATGACTTGGACATAGAAAATAATTAGTATTTTAGTTATAAATTAATCTCTATTTAAGCACCATGTATATATGTATATTTATATCTAGGATGTCTTGAAAGTAAGTTGGACCCCTAAATATTGTTAACGTTTCTCATTCGAATACTCAAACATTAGTCAATAACTTATATAAGTAAGAAAATATATTAAAGTTGGACAATAATCTAAAGTAAATTTGCGCGTCTTTTGACACCTTTGGCAGAAATGATAATAAATTAATTAATAACTCAAATACTACTAACAGAAAAGTTAAAATCCAGACCGATTATTCACAAAACAGTAAAAGCATATTTAACAATATATAAAATATTTATAAATACGATTTTAAGTCTCCGACGACCCATCGGCATAACTTCTCGAAGATGACAGTTAGACAGTCGCGTAGGTTGCCTGTATTCAACGCCGAAAACATCCCATCAATACGTTAATTTTGAAGTCTGTTACTCGTCAAATTATGTGTAAATGATTTAATTTTATTTCACAGCTAGGTATAAATATATTATGCGACCGTTTCACGCAGATGCTAAGCTATTGGCTTCGGCGTCGGAGGTCGTGGGTTTGATTCCCACCCGGAGCAAATATTTGACGAACTGCAGATATTTGTTTCGGATCTGGGTGTTTGTCCAATTTATTCAATGTCAAAATTATTCGCACCTTAAAAGTGTCAGAATAGTTAGTTTATGTTATTTGAAACTTTTATCCGATGGTGCTCTATGATTGAAAAAGCTTGCACATTTCCTGCAAGCCTTCCTCTTTGATTGAAAAAGCTTGCACATTTCCTGCAAGTTCGTGTTACGATATAAACTATGCATGCATTTTCATACTTTTTACGGACGGAACTTTTCACTTACAAGGCGATAATATTTTAAAGACACCCTGCTAAAGAGCAGCACTAAACACTCATAGTACCATAGAGAACGTCTCAATATATTACTAAAGCACACACGTCAATGTATTACTTACTAAAAGTAGTAGCCTGAACCTGTGTTTTGTAAAGTAAACGTAAAACATTTCAAAAAAGGCCTACAGTCTAAGTAAGGTCTTTGATGACCGTTTGGCGCAGATGCGAAGTTATTGGTTTCGGCGTCGCAGGTCGTGGGTTCGATTCCCACCCGGGGTAAATATTTGTACGAACTACAAATATTTGTTTCGGATCTGGGCGTTTGTCCGCGTGAAATTTATGTATGTAAAACGCCCTTATAACGCAAGATATTTCTATCTTACAATAGGGGCACCGTTTTTTTTAAATATAAAAAAAAAAAATTACTAAAAATAACAAATATGGCTCACATAAACTCTCTGCAATGATGATTGAATATCGAATATTGGTATTTTTACTAAGCGTTAGGACTCATTTGCAGAGCCTGTCTAGGATGGAACCATTGCATGTTCAGTTCCACCAATCAACAATGTGCAAGCAGTGTTCCGGTAAGAAGCGTAATTACTTACATAGAGATGTAACGTCTGCGCCAGTAATCACTCTGTTGTAACAGCTGACATAGCTAGGCTTGTCACCCAAAGTAATCTTTAAGTATGGTACAATGGCAGCGCAGGGCCAAGCATTGACACTGTATTATTATGGACAAGCGCGCTTATCATCAGCCGCACCATTTGCTCGTCTCTTCAATTATCTCCTTAAAGAACCACAACATTTACCTTTGGTCACTAAGATACAAGCGTAACCTCTTAAAGTTACAAGTTAAGTTCTGTTAAATGGTTATTGTTAAATAATTTACACACATTTGTTTTTACAGTAACCATTTATATATAAAAAGGAACTTACTAGAAGAGAAAAAAGTCAAGGAAGAGGTCCATATCAATATCGGCGGCTGCTTTGATCAACGTAGCCTGGAATCCTGGGCCCCAAATCGGGACTAGATTTTTTGCAGGCCTTTTCCTTCTACTGTTTCCGTATTTTATAATCCAACGGATTTAATAGAGGTAGAGCCACGCAGCTGCTCCCGCTGCTGAAAAAGCCTCTCACTCGAACCTGTGTTTGCTTCCGTGTTTCATCCGGTGAATAAGGTGGCCGGTGGCCCATCCCCCTCCCACCGCTTTTTCCCTCTCTTACTTCCCACTTTCCTCACTACCTGTGACTCCATCACCTCCCGCATCCGCCCTCCTCATTCCACTCCCTCTATTCTCTTCCCTCCCTTTTTAAAAATTTCCCCCTTAAAGGCTGCCAACGCATTTGCACTTTCTGTAATGTTGTCCATGAGCGGCAGTGATCGCTTACCATCAGGTGAGCCGCTTGCTCGTTTGTCACCATACTGCATAAAAGAAAAGTGTGGACTGGAGGAGAGCCAGACTTCGTGTCGGATGAACTAAATTTCATGCGCCGTCAACCAGTTTTGCGTGCTTCGAGTTGACGCAGAATCTTGTTGGTATATCCAGTGTCTGTGTCTATTGAATAGGATATGAGAAAGAAGTTTCACAAGGTTTATGAAAACTGTATTTTGATATACAACTGCATTCGTTTTTACGCCTTTCTCACAAAAATATACCTCAGTTGAGCCTGAGTATAGGGCTCGCAACCAAATCGTGATCACTCATGGTGGATGCCACACTGGACACGCAGAATGTGGCTGCTCGCTTCTTCACTGTTGTGGGCGTAAACCTCATCATTTTGTCTATTGTAGCTAGATAGCACGGTAATTTTTTTTTATCCGTAATTCAAGGTGTTTTTTTTGGGTACCGCTTAAATAAAACGCACTCTCTCTTCAGCTTCGGGTCCACTAAACGAACATCCAAATGACGTCCTGTTTTTCTTCGATAAGTGCGAAGCCTAAGTCCACTCCAAGTTTCCTCCCCTTTTTACCATAGTTCAGCTTAACACCTCCAACAGTTTCTGCTTACGCATTGGATTTCTTTGGATTATTCTTTTATCACTGCTAGACAGAACAGTACAAGGACGACCTTATAAATTTCAAATGTTGAAACGTTTGTCTTTTCTCTGAAATATTATAAGAAATCTATTCATTCCTCTAAGTACAATGCATTCTGCAGATCTCTAAGCAGTGCCTCTCACAATATTCATCGATTTTTTTGTCACGAATTATACTAATTGCTTACTTTCCAGGACCCCGATAAAGCACTGTAATTACGCCCTCTTAGTTTCACAACTTACACGTGCACGTTTTGTTTAATCTGCGCTTCAACAATGTGTACAAATTATTAAAGACAATCGCCAAACAGTGAACCACGGTCCGGTTGGCGTTTGAAGGCCCTTGAGACAAATTAACAATATTCAAAATTACTTAACACGGTAACAAGTGTCGGAGATCTCGGCGCGAAAGTGCTTTCAAATTTCTTCGACAAACAAATGCCTGTCGCACTTTATCCGTCCCGTTACGATGACTAGTTTACTACGATCCGTGTAGTTGTTGTGTCTTATCCACAACCGTTTGGGGGTTTCAAATTATTTCGTAGTGAAGAAAAAAAGGTTTTGTTTTTTATCGAAATGTGAGATAACGATTGGGTCATGGTCTTTTCGAGCTGTAAATCAAAACGCCTGGTGGGCTTTTTGATTTACAGCTCGAAAAGAGAAAAGATTTGAAAACATTACTTTTTCCTCTAACAAGGCCTCTCCGAATATAAATAGTAGTTTCAAATATCTACGTATAAAAAATCGTATTACTGTTTCTTATATTGCAGATCACACTAATATAAATTTTATCTCGATTTTTTCATTGCATCACATTCGGCGCAATATGTACTGATTGAATAATATTTTGAACCCCAAAAAATGTTATACAGGATCTTATTATTAATGTTCCATTTATTCACCTTGGTTTAGCAACAACAGGTTTCGTTACAATGACTGTTGCATAATCAGGCTAGTTTGTTTCAGAAAACTAACGCGGCTTCACAAATATAAATATGCCAAGTATACTTCTGGATTTTGTGCTCCTCTTTTATTTTCTAAAAAAACACCGCTTGCTGATCGTTTAGTTCGATATTTTATTAATTCCTAACAGTATCAAAGCGTGTCATATTTTTTTCTGAAATCTCATGAAAGAATCTGAATGAAATTCAATGAAGTGAAGTGTGGAGTGAAAGGATTTGCCTAAATACTTAAAAACTTAAAAATTTTTTAAAGCTTAGAAAGCATAAGTAAATTGTAAACCACGGTCTAATTTTAACGGACGCTGATAAAATTGGAGTTTGATAAGCGGTACTATGACTGTTGCGTTTAGAAATAGCTTTATACACTTAATCATTGTGACACATTTAATTGCGTATTGTCGTGAACACGTTTGTGCTTAATTACAAAGCCTAAGCCAAGATAAGGATATTGAACAGGAGTGCTCATTAGATAAATGTGGTTTGGCGGACGATGACCAAATAATCATTTTCGCGTTAAACTTATGTATTGTTTCCATGAGTCATAGCAGGTTTAATTTTTAAGGATGATTTTCTTCAGAATCTTTATTCACATAATCGTCCTTCTACTCGCAGCTTTATCAAAATAGTTTTAACGGTAAAAAACAATCAGCAGTAATGTTTAAGCACAACTGCACTCCGGTTTGAAGGGTAATCTAGCGCAATTACTGGGCATAGAGATGTACCATGTAATACCTGGGTAACAAAGTGCAGAAAAAAGTAGAATTTGAAACTACAAATAAGTGACGAGAAGAGAAAATTTGGAGACTTATGTTAGTAAAAACGTACTAATTAGACGACAAGGGTGCAACCGAAGAAAGCTTAGCTACAAAACAACTTACAAAATTTCGTGACGTTCTTCGAAGGATTCGTTTTAACGATTATAGAACTGTCACACGAATTTTTATGCATTAAGCTGTTGTTATAAACAACGTCGCTAATTAATGCTTTTGTTTTTCGATATTTTTTATGTATTAGGCTGCCAAACGAGCAAGCTGCTCATTTGATGGTAAGTGATCACCGCCGCCCATGGATATTTGTAATACAATAAGAATATCTGACGCGGTCGGAGAGAGATAAGTACAGTACAGAGGCGGTGACATAACATCCGTTTTTGACGTTCATTCTCCGATATACTACTGCTCACAGAATTTTAAGAAATAGAATATAAATTATATATTGAATATAAAAGAAAATATAGTAAAGCTTACGTGGTGACGCTTGGCTTTTTTTTTTATTTATTTATAGGGATTAGGACGCAAACGAGCAAGCGGCTCACCTGATGGTAAGCGAACACCACCCATGCATCTGCAACATCAAAGTACTTGAAAATGCGTTGCCAGCCTTTAAGATGGGAGTATGCTCTCTTCTTGAAGGTCCAAATGTCATATCGGTCCGGAAATACCGCTGACGACAACCGATTCCAGGTTGGTAGTGCGTGGGAAGAAGTTCCGGAAAAAGCGCACGGTGGTGGATTGCCAGCCATCCAGGTTGAGTGGACGGTATCTGGAGGTTTGTCGCGTTGTTCGGAGATGGAACTCAGCAGTTGGTATTAATCCGAACAATTCCTCAGAACATTCCCATGGTATATCCAATAGAATAGGCAGAGAGAACAACCGCAGAGCCAAATATCTAACTGATCGAAAAGAACGTGGTCTTCGACGATTCGGGCAGCTCTGTTTTGGATGCGGTCAAATGATAGGAGCTGGTATTGTGGGGCCCCAGTCTCTGGGCTGAGTCCAGTCCAGTTGGTGTGAGCAGTACTCTATATGCGGCACTTGTGCCTTATAAAGTTGAAGGCGGTGGGCCGACCGGAAGAAATGTCTTGCTCGGCTGAGGACACCGAGCTTTTTGGAAGCCATCTTGGCTTTCCCTTCCAAATGACCGCGGAACTGAACGTCACCCGATATGTCGACGCTAAGGATTCCGATCGTGGCTGTGGCAACAAGGGGAAAATTTGTTTGAAATCTGACTTGATCGAGATAGTTCTTAGTTATAATCTATAAAAATCGGGCATTAACTTTTTAGAGTTGATTTTTTGTGAGGGTACTAACTGAAAATTTTTAATTTTATTTCACCTATTTACTGCTGTTACACTCCATGTTCCATATTCACCACACGAAGCAAAACTTTATGTGTTTCACAAATACTTGTTCAGAATCTAGGTGTGCTCTACGTGTTATTTTATATTTGTTGTATTCAAGTAATTATGAAACGACTAAAATGAGTCATGTATATTTCATCATTTATAATAAAATTAATCGTTAATTTAATAATGAACGGTTAGAGATATTTATTAAACAGTACCAGTGTAACACTAAAAGTATATATTTTTTAATTGTAATATGTGACTGAGCAAAAATTTTCTAGTATTTCGTTACTGTAAAATTATTACTACTGTATAATTCTAATGCATGCATATTAAACACCAATTACCGTCTTGCTAAAATTTAAAAGTATAATCTTAAAAAATACTAACATTAGCCCGCCACTGTTTACTTTAAAAAAAAAAAAAAATTGTATTAAATTACGCACGAACATAATAGTCTCTAATATGAATATGCATAAAATTTACGCATGTTACTTTAAAGTTGTATCGTACACAACATTCCCTTTACTCGTTATTAATGCTAACACATTCTGTGGAGATGTAAATGTATTCGACGCAAACATGGTTAACCCTTAATTCGCGTTTAAAATTTAATGGCACAGTTGGCAGTTAAAACTCGACGAAAAGTCGGATAGACAAAAACTATCTCTATAAAGAACGTTTTGACAAACAAATAAACGAACGACATCAACAATTATAATAACGTTGTAAAATACTTATTCGAACTTATGAAGATAGCTGTACAAAAGAGGAGAAACAACATATTTACATTTATATATCCGGAATACAAAGATGTAATAAACATATATAATTGAAAATGGTTTTATTGCTTTTAAAAATATTCTCCGCGATGGTCTATGCACTTTTGCATACGTT
>DWHO01001142.1:0-16429 GCA_018247575.1 Eurytides lysithous rurik
CCCGGGTGGGAATCGAACCCACGACCTACGACACCGAAGCCAATAGCTTAGCAACTGCGCCAAACGGTCATCAAAAATATGTTTATTATGATCATGTTTTCTTTTAAATGATGTGTTCAAATTCGGCTGTAGAATATTAAAAGGTCAATATCAATTCATATCTTTAATTAATTGAACTCTACGATTTTCCAGGCTCATGTTTATGGGACAAATGTGAAACTTAACTTTATTTTAACGGGAACGTGAAAGTGTATATTTAAAATAAAATAAACAAAACGAATAAAATACATAAAATTCTGACCACAGATTTTTCTGATATTAACATCACCCTTCCACCCGTTCAACGTCACTGCTAAGCGATAGAATTACTGGTAACAGTTTGGCCCTTCTTACGACGAACTATTAGAATGAGTTACGTCACTAGAAAAAAAGAGATTTCTACAAATAGAAAGAGATATAACCTATTATACACAATTGAACCTTATAATGTTTGTTTATGCAAATTTAAGTCATCTTTATCCAAAATAATGTCATGGGACATCTCACACGTTGCCATCTGATCCCAAACTAGGCAGAGCCTGTATTGTGGTGATCAGTTTACTGGTATACGTACTTACATATTTTTAAATATATACTTATATAGATAATTAACACCCAGACACAGAACAAATACTTATTATTTTTGTTCTGGGTGGGAATCAAACCCATGACCTTCGGCTTTGCAGTCAGGAGCACTAACCACTACACCAACGGACCAAATAACAGATTGGTCATACTGAACCCTGATACATGTTAGCCTCGAGATAGTTGCGTTAGCACGTCATAGATCCTTTTTATTTTATAATCTGATATAAAGAGCCCAATCTAGAATTCTGTCAATTATAATTAGTACTACGATACGAACTCGGAAACGACGGTTTGTTAACTCCATTAAACACGTCAATTAGCGATTAATTGAGCCTATACACCCTAACTTCGCGAAATATACTAGCATTTGTATGTACATCATTATCGATTTATTGGGATGATTTTGTCATTCCTTAAAGTACGAGTAAGTATTGGCAAAATTAAGTAAATATAAACGTGGGGGAGGTGATATAACAATTTGGAGAATATTAAAAAGTTTAGATAAGAAATATGCTTCAAACGATAATTTTTCTTCACTTATGTGTATACAATAATATGTCGTTTCTTTTCACAAATCTATCCTTATTATTTATATATTTTTTAATTTAACAAAATATGATTGAAAATGTCATAGAGCCATAAAATAATATTTTGATAAGCTTTACATGATTATGTAAAGCTAAAGTAGACTAGTACTTTACATACATATATCTGAGAGTTTTTAATTATAACGAGTCGAAATTAAGCAAAGACTTTCAATTGAACATGCCAAAGGAGTTATGCGTAAAGTTTTAATAATCAAAGGAAATTAATACTGTTTCACGAAGTTTAAAAAACTCATGAAACATACATTGTACTTGTAATGTTAGAATCTCGTAGGTGCTACTCGAAGATAAACTGACTCATAACACGAAGGTGGAAAGTTAGTGCACGAATTAGGAATGTCTTTAGTGGACTATTCACGTATTTGTGGATTCATTGACGTTCGCTTTTCTGTTCATAGAAAGCATGAACTACAAAACTTATTGTTATAAAAAAATATTTCACTGTTATGTTGCAGAATCACGATGTGTGTAGATAAAATATTAAACATAAATTGAAAATGTATTAAATAGATGACATTCAAAAGCACAATAAAAAAAAATATAAATTAAAAAACATAACTCATGTTTTTTTTAACGGGTTATTATTTTTTGTAGTAAAATATTCTTTTTAACGTATGTTGATGTAGACGATATTGCCCTTTGATGCCAAAATTAATTGCTTATTCATTATTGATCCGTAGCAGAATGGCCGGTAATGCTGAAATTACCCCAGAGAGACTCAAAAAGACTCTTTTACAAAGTAGTTCAACTGACGTGGTCAAAAAATCATTACAATAATGATTGTCTATATAAATGGTATTGAAACGTCCGGAGATATCTTTTTTTTCTCTTGGGAAATTCGCAGAATAAATACAAAGAAGGGCACTCGTTGAATGACTGTAATGGGTCTACGGTGATGTAAGTACTTAATTCCGTATCACTCACGGGACCAATACAACTCCGAATTGCGTAATAAACTCTTTAAGCTGGGAAACTGATCTAATGTATAAATTATAACAATTATCGAAAGTTTGTATGGAAAAAGAAAGCTTAGATTGTTTTTTTTACGATGAAAATTTTTGTCAATTTCGGAAAAACCTGATTATTTTTACAATACGAAAAGGATATAGAAAAAGCAGCAGCAATATTCATCATCACCATCAGCCCTTTCTTATCGACTGTCGGATATAAACTTCTCCGATGGCACGAACTCGATCTTAAGCTCTTTGTTTCCAATCGTTGCCAGCCATTTTTCGGATGTCGACCTTCTCAAACATTGATACTTAGTAATGACGTGTTTATAATAAAACTAGTAATTGCTTAACCCATATTTTCATTTTCCTTAATTATATCGTATGTTGTGCAATCATTTAATTGACAAAACCAAAAATTTTTATCGTTACTTTCATAATATTTAATAAAATACATAGATTGTATATTGATCGAATCATTCGGCTAGTAGGCTTATATGTTCTAAAATGTTTGTAACACTTCTTAATTGTAGTTCAGTGTCTTTGTTTAGGATCCCTTTTGTTTTTGCATCAGCTAATCTAAATTATCGTAAATTTCCATTTGTTTAATGACAACTTTCCATGTGTTTACATTAACTTCGGGCTCCAGTGAGGTTATATAGGAACGATGCGTCTAACTTCTTATATGTGTATTAGAATAATAAATTTAAGATTATAAAAAATAAAAATTTAACGAAGTAATCAAGAATCATTTAAATAAGAAATTAATATGATAAAGGGGAATACTTGTGATATTTGATCTTCATTATGTTTAATTATTTTTCACGATCTTCATTATAGCTACAAAAAATAACGTCTGTAACACGAACCTTTAAGTATGTATACACTACGTATATGCAAGTTTTTCCGTTTTTGTGACACAACGTTTTAAAGCGATTACAAATAATTAAAAATTATAATTCATTATAAAAAAAAAAACAATTTTTGCAAGAAGACAAAGTACACACGTTGAAGAAAAATGTTTGTGGGTCAAGCCCTATTTTTGCTTTCCAAAACATACTTATTCTCTTTTTTGATTATTAAATTACTTGAAGTAAACAATAAAACTCATCTTTGGAAAAAGAAACTAGTCTTTAAAATTACAAAAAAAAAGTGTGCAAACCGAAATAATAATTTCATAAAAAAAAGATAATTTAACGTTCTGAATGCTTTGTGAATTTCATCCTAAACAAAAAGTTAAACTACAGCTCATTTAAAATTTTCAAATGAGGGATTCCTCTAACGAGGAGTTGAAGCGAAAGGAAATTTACTTAATATTTTTAATAGAGTGCGAGCGGAAATTTCTTAGCACATAGATAGGGCGTCAAATCAAGTGGGAAGCTCTTAAACAACTTTTGCATGCTTAAATCTACCAAAATTGTCGCTCGATGTTCATAGCAAAGTTATATTAAGAGAATACGACTTTTAGATATAATAGTAATTATACTGCTGTCTTGTCTTGGTAATGATTTGTTGGCTATGAAATTATATATATTAGACTCTCTTTTATCTATTCTATTTATAATCAATTCTCCTAAAACTTAAAATAATATAACTGTAAAAATAACGAGTATTAGACTGATTCAGATAGTAAATCTTTACATAATGCACAATTATGTGGCATACTCACATGATTGTATTGATCTAGATTTTGAATTATTAGATACAGATTTTAAATATACCGTATAGAAGAACTACACGAACCTAGTTCTTCTATCGGGACATCGTAATCTATTCTCTCCTAAAAAATGCGATAAACTCTGAATGGTGTCCTAATTTTCATATTTTTTTCATGCAAAACTCTCTGGCTTCTATAATTTTACAGTAGGTTTATAAAACAAAAAAAAAATGCATAAAAATGTGATAACAATACATTGTAAATTGTCAAAGAATATAGTTAAATTGGCTGACAAGTTGAATCTTCTTTGCTTTTTCTTTTGTGTTATCATCGTAATTTTATTGTTCGCATACTTCAAAGTACTGAAAGAACAAAGAAACTAACATAATCAAATGATTGTATGCGAGACAGGGAAATTGGTTTGTGGATTATTCTACCGTCTATCGTCTTCTTAGCAAAACTCCTTCCTTTGCACATTCCGTTCTGGCCGATTTCAGTTCAGTTTATTGGTTGTATCGTTGAATACTTTACACAAAGTAATATAAATTTTCTGCAGCTGCTTGTCGATTCAGAGAACTGGTTTAAAACTATACTTATTCTTGATTATATTTAAGAACTCTTAATTAAACTTGGTAGAATATTTGTTGGTACAAAAGGGATATCCTCATAGAGGTGTGATTTTTTTGCAGAGTATGAGTAGGAACTACATCAATGCCAGTCTTCGGAAAGCAGTGAAATGCACGCTTTGTTTTGTTCGAGTTGAAAGGGAAATATGTCTAGAAAGATTTCCAGTTATATAGGTTTACCATTTTAAACATACACACACTATTTTATATTTATGATCTCACGTTAAATTAACAAAATTTTCGTCTGTTTGGTTTTTGTTAACACATTCATACACTAGTATTATTTATTAATTGTAAATATTGTTAGTTTAAAACGAAACAATTGTATAGGACTATTTTCTACAACAATCAATACAACATTAGAATTTTCTTTGATGACTACAGCCTGCCGGTGGTAGAGCCACGCAGCTGTTCCCGCTGCTGAATGGGTCGACTCAAATCGGGTAAGTACCACGACCTCACAGAAAATCGGCGTAAAGTGGACGTGTTTTTGCTTCCATGTTTCGTCCGGTGAGTGAGGTAGCCGGTGGCCCACTCCCTCCCCTGCCCTCCCTCCCTCTCTCACTCCCTTCCCTATCACTTTCTTCATCTCCTCCCCCTTCTGTTCCCTTTCTCCTCCATCCTCCTTCTCACTTCTCCTCCCTCCCTCTTTCACTCCCCGCTTAAAGACTGACAATGCATTTGCGAGTTTTATATTGCTGCAAATGTCCATGGGCAGTGTGAGAGTGTGAGTGGTGAGCCGCTTGCTCGTTTGTCAGCCTAAACCATAAAAAAAAAAACTTAATGCGATTCAAACACGCAACGAAATGATATAATTATTGTCATTTACTTTATAGATAAATAAATATGCTCTATTATGTTATAAATATATGTAACATAACAGACCATATTTATTTATCTAGGGAACTGACTTAAATTCCTTAAATTGAACCGTAAGGATATTGTTAATCATTCATATCCCTTGAATGTTGTATTCTGTTTGGAATCAAACACGTGTCATGCCAAATGTATCTTTTGAGGTTATGAAGTAATCATTTTTAATTAATACTTTTAACAATTATGTGAAACACGATGGTAGAGTCACACAGCTGCTCCCGCTGCTGAATGGGCCGGCTCGAACCGGAAACCACCGGGATAACACGACCGCACTGAAAATCGGTGTTGAAGTGGAAATGATTTTGCTTCCGCGTTTCGTCCGGCGGCCCATCCCTCTCCCTCCTCTTCCTCTCTCTCAATCGCCTCCCTATCTCTGCCTCTACTCCCTCTCTTCCTCAACGACCCTTCCGCATCCTCTTTGCTCCTCCCCCCCTCTTTCAAAAATTCCACCCCCAATGGCTGGCAATTGCAAGATCTATGGATATTGCAAATGTCCATAGGCGATGGTGATCACTTACCATCAGGTGAGCCGCTTGATAGTTTTTCAGCCTACTCCATAAAATAAAACACAATAGCGATTAAAACATCTGATTCTGACTGATCCTTCCTTTACTTTCATAACCCGATGAGACGGATATCCGAAATGAACGGCAAAACATCTAGTGCATCCAAATTAACACAACCTCATACGAACTTGGCATTGACGTGTGACAGAGAGCGACTCTTTACACGTTGGTTCGGTTACCACACTTGCTACGCAATTAAATGATCACCCCATTATATAATTACATAAATTAGAGACAACAAAGTATTGTTTTGGTAATGCTTTTTTTTAAAAAACACTGTCCCTATTGTAAGATATAAATATCTTGTGTTATAAGGGCGTTTTACATACATAAATTCTACGCGGACAAACACCCAGATCCGACACAAATATCTGTAGTTCGTACAAATAATTGCCCCCGGGTGGGAATCGTACCTACGACCTGCGACGCTGAAGCCAATAGCTTAGCATTTGCGGCAAACGGTCATCAAAGTCAAGGTAACCGGGAGGATCCGAACCTGAAATCTAGATCGGTTGTAGTGAAACATCTACTTTCTTTCATTTAAAGAAAGCAAAACATATTTGTACTATTAAGAATTATACTATAATTACTATTACTAGTTATATTAACACACTAACAGATTCCTTATCTACTTAACAGGCCAAAGGCCTATGTCCCGCATACGCAAGATAATCTAATCAGGACTATTACGTAATTAGGAAATTCCGAATGAAAATTAGTACGCGTGTTTATAAAATAACCAGCACAATATCATACAATTTAGATGTTCTGTCTTCCATTTGGATGTTTATATTTTTTTCTCATAAATATATTTATAAGTGATTATGAACATTTTTGAAAACATAAACATGTACCGAGTCTCAATTTCAATTAAAATATTTATACATAAACATAGATTATCCAAGATCAGAATTACTCCGTAGCAAACGTTATCTAACAACATGAACATTTCATACCCAGACAGGGTGATTAAAATTTTATTGAGAAAGGACAAGAAAGACGAGTCATTCCCGTGAGCTATTAATTTGCGATTTCAACACCTAATCCGCTTAGCTAAGGTAGAAATTGCGTTGCATTCGCCGAGTACACCGCAAGGACCTAGCCACACGTGAGGTCCGGACCATTAGCAGTTTTACTCCCGGCAATAAACATTATCGGTGACATTAAACGTTTCTCTCGTCCAAGTCGCCGGGAGATTGGATAAGTGCAGGCCGGGGATATAACACACAAGTTTGCAGTTCGTCTCGGCGTCTCGACACAGCTTTTGCTACCATTTTACCATTGCGTTAGCATTTTTATATCTCATAAGGTAATTGATAATTTTTCGTACGAACTTACATACATAAGTAATCGTACGTACACAAGTTCGTACTTTATACGAGACGAACTTTGGATAGTTCTTAAAAAGCTCAAACCAATCACTTTTTTCACAGTTAAAAAAAAGTAAAGTTTATACTTAAACTCACAAACTAAATACACACAAACACATATCAACAAAACTAATATTTTTTTCTATTTATTCCGTACCGTAAAGTGAGAATTAACGTCAAGTTTTACCCTTTTTATAAATAAAAATAAAATTATGGTCCTCACTTTAGAGATCCAAATTTATTGTGATTCTACCGATTTTCAAACATTTAAAAGGTGAATCAACGCTCGGCGGCGCATGGCATCTCACGTGACAGTACTTCAAATTCAAGTACGCTCTTACTAAAAACTATAATAAAGATTCAAGAATAAGTTTTAGGAACACACACATGCACACTCTAATATTATTTATATCATATGCTCTTAAAGTTCTTAGTAATTATTTTAACTGAGACAAGCAGTGGCAATAAAACTTAGATAAAGTAGCAAACGTCTAAGCATCCAAGACTCGTCCGGGAAAAGTTTACAAAAGCGCGGGCCGCAAAACAGACAGACTTACGTAAAGTTGAGACATTTTTGACATTGTATTATCCCTTATCAAAAAGTTTTTAATATCCAATGCAGTATAACAAATAAAAATGGAGTAAAGGTACCAAATAAGGCTACCGAAAAAATAATATCATATATTCATTTTAAGACACAATATCATTCAACCTACCTTCACGATAATAACGTAATTACCTATTTAAACTGAATAAAGGCGACTAGTAACTTATTCACAGAAATCACTCATAGCAACAACTGCATGGGATTACAAAAAAAACACTATCAATTAGAGACCACAACGAATAGACAAAGGCGCAGTCTTGTAACTCTATAAGGAAACCGATGAGTCAGTTGCAGCGACCAGTTCTTAAACTCGTTTAAGACAACTAGGGCCGGAGGAAAGTAGTCGTTTTTATACGAAACCAGATTAAGATTGGTCGGCTATCTGTAATTGCATCTCCAGCTCAGCTGCTAGAATACGGAATTGGGTTACTCGGGTGTGAGT
This sequence comes from Eurytides lysithous rurik, assembly GCA_018247575.1. NCBI lineage: Eukaryota > Metazoa > Arthropoda > Insecta > Lepidoptera > Papilionidae > Eurytides > Eurytides lysithous. Next base: position 8,327 of record DWHO01001142.1, read on the forward strand.
TAATCGAACAGTTTGTGAGAAAAGAGCGTTAAGTGATCTCAAGTGAGCCTTTTTACGTAGTGCTCTATTAAAAACAAAACACAATATAAAACTAATATAGTCTTCAGAATATTTGTATATTATTTTAATAAACATCATCAAAAACTGTAATAGTCCTCAACAAGAGTACCACTGAAGTAAATGCAACCCTAAAAGGCAGTGAACAAGCGGTCAACACCGATGCATTTAATCGTTAAATTCGTTTTCATCTAAATTTTATAGCTCTTTGAGACGGGAGAATTTATCTCCATTGGGACGAAGACGAACATGCACATAATATTGACTCTAATTTTATTTTGCTTGCATACTTACTGGCCATAGAATTTAACACCTTAAATCTTACATTTGGCTGCCTTACAGTGAAATAACTTTCGTTGCTTAGGTAATATTCACTCACTCAATCTATATCCCTTCCTATGTATACCTATAATATCAAAATATTCTCAGTTAAATCTGGTCCTCATCTTCACTCACGGCAATTTTATTGCAATGCAAATTATACAAATTATATTGTGAAAAAGGGACAAAGCAACAAAACATCGAATACATTTCCTTATTAGTTGTAATGCGAATAGAAATTTCTCCCGAGTACTGTTATCATATTTCCAATACAGCGCAGCGCGTCTTAATTGGTGTGTTCCTTCCACGTGGTCTAGCTGAAGCATCGGCGTTAGAGAGCACACAACCGTGAACTCGGATAAGATCTTAACAATCGAATGTAATGTACCGTAACGCTAACAAACCGACGACGTAAGCAAAATGGAAGATATGAGATGGAAAGAACATCAATCAGTCTTTCAGATGTATGATGTACTAAATCCATTACGTTGCATTCCATTACATATACTAAATCCGTTAGGAAATTGCAGCCTGTCAGAAGGAATAAGACTTTGTTTAAACAAAGACACACCAACACAAAATGTTTAATAGCGTCAATGGGATTTGTTGTTGTTAACAAAATTTATTATTTTTCTAGTGATACTTTTTCTTCTGTTAACTTAGATCACTAAACCGAAGATGAATGCGTTTGTTTTTTTAAGAAATTAAGTGGCGAGGCGCACAAGGCGTCCAATCTAGTATTCAAATTAAATCAATATACATTTATTCAAATATGCCTTACAAGAACTTTTCAATCGTCATTTTTCCATACTTCGTGAGGAAGCTATCTCCGAGTCGGAATGCAGTTCTGTAGAAAAGAGCCGAGGAGAAACTCAACAGTTGCACTTTTAAAACACCGTTACAATATCTTAAGCCATAATACAATGCAATAGCTATCCCACATACGAGTCAATCAATTGAGTTCCACACATTTTGATCTATCAGAAACTCCTGAACAGTGTAGTTTTAAAATGACCAAGCGGCAGGCCCATAAAGAATTTTTTCACCTTTTGGAGACGAAGTTGAGGTGAGCTTATTGTTTAACTAAACGAATTAAAAACTGCAACTCTGCACTCATCGTCCAGAGGTAATATAAATCTATGCTTAACAATTACACTGGCCATGTTGACCCCTGAAAAACTAAACTTTTTGAAACGACCAAATTCTTGCAGAGTACGTCTAGCTATACCTATATTGTTGTTGTCAGTTGCCAAGCCGCAATATTCAAACTTTTAATGTGTTCCAGTTTTTAGGGCCACGTCGCCAGCGCAAGACACTTCTTAGCAGTAAGCGAACAGTTTTTTTTTATAGCAGAGTCCTACTATTAAAAAAATTCAATATTTATAGAAGATTCGGATCAATGTATGAATTTCTGCAGACATTATATTTTATGCGAGTGTAAACAGCTCGGAAACCGCAACTCCCCTGAGATCCGAGTTATGTTAGCAGCAGTTAGGAAAGTGAATCCTGTATATTTCACTCACTGAATGAACTTATGAAATGGAATGTTACAAATATCCACCTGGACGAAGCGGCCATTCAATTAATGTCAGACATGCCGTGTACAAAGCAGAGATCTTTTGCTGGTTTTTTTTTTGAGAACCTGCCTTTTTTTATTTATTTTTCTTATAATTTTTCTTTTGTGGTCGTGACGTGAGATAAGCACAGTTATGAGAGTGTAGTTGGAGCGACACGTTTGACCGTCATCCAGAGTTCTATCACTTTGCCTCTAACCGAAACACCATAGAACTTTTCGATACAATAACTGGCAAAGGCTTAGCATTGGACATTAGCAACGCGAGTGTTATATATGCGCTATGGTCTGCCTACGTGAGTATGTATGTGTATGAACTTCTGCTAATAACGTAAGTGAAACCATCGCTTAAACAATTACTAGAATTACTATTAAAACAATAAGACGCAAATAATAGCCTGTTCAACACCCACATCAAATCATATCCATGATTCATATTCACCATTGTTTACTCGTAGCCACACGATGGCGCAACAATAAAGTTTTCACAGACAATACAATCAAGATTGTGTAATGGTGACAACCCTAAATGAAACAAAAATCTTCGGGGTCAACGGTCGGCGGTATACAAACTTCGCAACATGAGACTAGTCTTAAAAAATTCAAACTGTATCTGAAGAACACTCCACTCGGGGCACGCTCAAGACCCGATACGCGTCTCGAAAACCAATTCTCGACCTATACTTGCCGGTGATCGATACAGCGCCCAAGAGAATGACGCTCGAGGAATTATGACTTCTATACCCCAATTTGTATGACTCAAATTCCCGCAACGGCGATTTATACGTGCCTTACTTAGTTACAATAAATCTCCGATTACATCGCCTGTCTAAATTACACGGCAGCCTCGTATTTACTCGATGGCAACACGTTGATCTTTAATGGCAATAGGGCTGTACAAACATAGTTTTACATTTGCAATATACTTTTTTTTGTTATTTAAAACTGTAAATAGCGCCGTGGAGTATTGACCGTCCAATTAAGTCTTATTACTCGAAACTGATATTTAACTGACTCGAACTAACCACTACGCCATCGTCACAATAAAACCTATTAGCTTCAGCGGGTGTATATGTTGCGTAAATTATTTAATCTATTAAGTCATTGACTACGCCCATAAATATTTAAAAATCCCTGGGATTTCAGTTCCGTCGCAATTTTATGACTCGGTCAACAATCAACTTTTGAATAAGTCCAAATACTACTATTATAATAATACTTACAACTTTAGACAGCCTTCTCTGAAACGGAAGTAGCTTCATGGTTGTGCGGGATCAATCATATAACGACAGAAGCTCCGAGACCATACTACAAAGAGTTGCTGAAAGGTATGGAAAGCGAAACAAAGCCTCATGCAAACGTAAACTGAATTAACTTTTTATTTAAAGCTAAAAGATAAAGAAAACATTTATTTTTAATTTACAGACACGACGAGCAAATTATGGACCTGAGGATAAACGGCACACACGCCGATAAAAAAAACAGTGCCGTACAGTATTTTGAATTGCACGATTTCGAAACTGCATAGCACTATAAAGCAGAGACATCAGATGGCATATCCCTTGCTTGGATTTCAAGAGCAATGTTTGTACTTCACATTTCGAATTACTAACTATGATAAATGGTACTTCACTAGGTGGAATCATCACTAACAAACAAAAATTCAACCCCAAGTATACCAACATGATTAATAACATATTTTAATAAATAATAAACACGGCCTATCGCTGACGTCATTATTACAACCGTCCGAATGGCGTAAGTACTCCCGCGACACATTCAACAAAGTACTCGGAAGTTGTTTACCCATTAAACACTTCATAAGATGATTTGCTTTCCGGTTTCAGTACTGTATCAAACTTCATACAATACATATTCGAGGAAACCAGCGTTTCCGCGGAAATATCAATGAGGTATGAACGTCACTACACAACATAAACGATATTATTCTTAGATTGTTGTAGTACAGCAATGGGTTAATCCCATTTCAGTCGAAAGAACCGTGTGAGCAGTGGCGGTACTAACATACAAACCCTAAAGCCGTTACTCCTTAGTAGGGCAAGCCGGGCTTTTGGGTTTGTATGGTAGTACCGCCACTGCGTGTGAAAACCTTGATAACGTTGTGAAGTTGTTATAAAGGAAATATTAGTGCTTGAGTTAAATTTGTTGCTGATAAAGTTTAGCATATATTATGATATTGCAATACCCAATATAAAAAAACAATAGATAAATTCTAGGTAAATACGTCTAGTAAACTTTGAAAGGCTATAATTGTTTTTACTAGAGGCAGGACTGCAATGTTCGCGGGCTAGTTCAAATTATTGTGTGGCATCGTGTTGTTATAGACTAATGTGCCTTCAGTCATTAGAATTAACTTTATTCATCACACTTCCGCGGGGACGTTTTCTTACATCGTTATCATGTGTGTTACCTCATAACTTTTTGCTGGGTGTACCGATTTTGATGATTCCTATTATATTTCAAAGCTGGTGCTTGTCGTGTGGTCCCATAATTTCAACGAGATTTGACCAGTAGTTTCTGAGTTCTCCCTAATTATGCGATTAAACGGTATGTCGAAAGGCTTCCTCAGAAGGTTAAAGTTTCCTCAGAAATTTCATTCTGATTGCACTTTGTACTGCAAACAAGTGCTTAAAACTAAGTAGGATTTATATGAAGTCGATTAATACATTTTATAAAAAAATATATTATTTTGATTGTTGTAATGCTAAGGTATTGTTGTTTCAATGGTCACCTCTACGCTTGACACAAAAATTTGTGTGGATCATATTTCCGAGTGTGAATGAACTTTGTATCTGTGATTCTATTTGCGACAAACCCTGATACACAGGACCATTATTATAATTAATTACATACTATAAACAGGAGATTTATAATAATATTTACATAAAAAATAAAAATTTATTTTATATTTAATAAAAAATAATAATGAAAAAAAAGATTGCACAGCCTTTACGCCGAAGTGCAAAAATGGTCTTACATACAAACTGGTTAGCACTAAAATTTCGACAACGAAAGACGAGATACCTCGGGCATGAATCTCGAATTGACAAAGTTATTGTTGTCCAATGACAATGTTGCAAATTGAATTATTGTGCCGCCACTCATAAAGCAAAAGCGCGCAATAAAGTTGTGGCACGACGAAAGACCCGCGGATCCACCCGACAATGGCACGCCGGATGGCTGAGACCGTTTAGCGGCACGCACACCATTCACTCGTGAACGGACGCCCTTTGCTGAGGCGCTCTAATGCTCATGCTCTGAAACTCAAGCTAACGCACCTTACAGAAGAGACGATTTCTTTCACACAATCAGTGGTTCTAAAACTGTTCTTTCTGTTTCTTTTACTTTCACTGTGGTAGAGCCACGCTGCTCCCGCTGCTGAATGGACCGGCTCGAACCGGATTAGTACCACGATCTCACTGAAAATCGACGTAAAGTGGAAGTGTTTTGGTTCCGCGTTTCGTCCTGTAAGTGAGGTGGCCGTTTGCCCATCCCCCTACCCCCTTCCGCTCTCTCTCTCTCTCCTCCTCCCTCCCTCTTTCAGAAATTCCTCCCCATTTGTAACTGTCTATGGGCGGCGGTGATCACTTGCCATCAGGTGAGCCGCTTGCTCGTTTGGTAGCTTAAGACATAAAAAAACTATCGTATAAACACCTGTAAAATTAGAATTTCTTTGGAATTCTATTTGTTACGCGACTAACGAAAGGTTTTTTACGGACAATCCGTACCCTTGATGGTAAGCAAGACACCAACCCAGAACAACACTGTTCCACATAAAACCTGTGTCAGCGCTTCGCTTTTCACGATTTAACATAACATGTCTCTATGCTTAGTAATGACACCGGCAACCCGTCCTGCAAACCAGAATACATTGTTGTTACCATTCCGGGCGGTTTCTACATGTACCTATTAATATATTAAGTTACGTTCTTACATACAAGTGAGTAAGTATATCACATAGTTCATGTCGAAGTCAATTTAGTTTTCATTGTCAAAAGCAGTCAAACTAAAGAGAAGACATCCTTTCATGTATAAGCGTTGGTGGTTGAAATAAAAATACTTTTATGCTATCATTTGTACCACTGTGAATTGTGTGATTAATATAAAAAAAATAACTAAACATACATGACACAATTTCAAATGGGCGATCGACCGATAACTTTTACGATTTCAATTACGACGATACGTACGTGCAAATACCGTTATCAATAGTAAACGATATCAGATACCGACCATACAGGAGTACCTCTTAACGTCCATTTATTGTATTTACGTGTCTAGAGCGACAACAGCTTTCGAAGTTTCAATAGCACTTATAAGCCAGCTAATCCAAGGAAGCTTACAACCTCACAGAAAAATAGTGATAAGATATAAAGGTAACTTTTATGTCGAAAAGAAAAACAACTTTGAATTACATTAAACAAAAGTCATCAAAATCGATTGGCAATTGTCGTAGAAATTACGTCACATACAACAAACAAAAATGAAGACAAATTGAAAACATTCACTTTTTTAAACTCATTTAAAAATGTTAATACTTTTGATTTCATTCTGGTGAATGAGGAATACCAGTGTTTCAGCAGTTATCAACTGGCCAGCAAGAAATCTGGTGTTTAAGGCGTCTATTGTTGCTTATAGACTACAAACGTTCTTTTTTATATTTTTATCTATTTATTCTATAACACAACAAACTCTTTCGTACAAGTTTTTGTTAAGTTTATTTTAGAATCACTTGAGTCCAGACAAATGAAACTATTGAAGATATCTAGTCAAATGTAGAGCGAGTTCCGAGACTGGGCTTTTTTGATTAAATGAACTGACAACTTAACAACACAATAATATATGCTCGTAACTTTGCACCGCTTGTCTACTAAACAGGGCGGCGAGGCCGCCTTTTAGATAGAATGTCACCTGATGAAACGCGTCATGGAAAAACTACTTATATTTGATTCATGAGCCCTATTTATGTGCAACGATTGCCGTTTCATTGCGAACATTTTGTGTCAGGGCCAATATATGACACGACACGACACGAAAGCTCACGTTCATTATTTATGGTTATAACTTGCCTGCCGCGAGGCTCGAGTAGATTTCGTTCGTGTTTTTTTTTTACCTTTATTACCTTTTCGGGATGCGACGACAAGGGATTAGATTTCGTCACTGTTCAACCCAAAAAATATACTTCAGCCAAAAACCAGGACTGACGATCCGCTACGAGAGAAAAGAATAAAGTAACAAACACAGATTTACTTTTACAATACTGATAATTTTATGACAAAACGCGGATGAAGTAAACACATTCAGTTTACGAAAACGATATTGCTTTAAACGCTGTTAGTGTAGTTTTGTTACAAATAGTATAGCCTTCGAAAGCCATTTGAACATCGAATAAAAAATGAAAATATAGTATGACAATCGTGACAAACAAAACAGGAAAAATAACTCTTAATATGAGGGCAACGCAAGATTTCTCTGATGTATGTTTAAATTTCAAGGTCCAATATATACTTCTATTACAGCCATTTTGCAAACAACAAAACTAAATTTATTTGATGTTGCAAACGACTAACTGTGATCTCTTACCATCAGGTGAGTCGATTAATCGCTTGCCTTCTGCTCCATAAAAAATATTTATTTATACTTTAACCGACTTAAAAAAGATGATGGCATCTTCAGTGGCGGTACTACCATACAGCCACTGGGCATCTTTTGAGTTTAGAGCGTGAAGCAGCTGGTAATACTACTGCAGTTGGCAACACCTCAACTAAATTTCTGGTTTTATGGGTGTCCATAGGCGTTGGACAATGCTTAACCTAAAGTAAAACTCTTGCTCAGTTAACATTTTATAAAGTTTTACTCATAATAAATATAACTTTAAAAGATGGGTAACATCGTTGCTTCAACTTGCTAAAAGTAATTAGGTTAAGTACATTTGTTTAACTTCCAGCGAACAGTGAAACAGCCTCATTATGCGAGTAGTATGTTTGTGCGGTAGAACTGTTTTGCTACTTGTTCTGTCAACGAGCATCAATGCACCAAATTACTGCATTTCGGTTTATAGGGCAATGATTCAAGAGAAATTTCTTTACCACTTTTACTCTCTAAGTTGGACCTATATATATATATATATA
>DWHO01001143.1:0-16416 GCA_018247575.1 Eurytides lysithous rurik
GCGGTGGAGGGGGGGATAGGTCGGCAGCCACCGGGCGAGCCGAGGAGTGGGAGCACATTCGAATTCCCCGCGCGAGCTATGCCGTAGATAGCGGCAGGCGGAACACGTACTTCACTTCCACTAACTCCAACTATTGACAATATTAATGCACGTTTAGCAGGGCCAAGCGGCGTCGTGCACCGCCTACGGAATATTGTAAAAACATGGAGCAATCGATGGGAACGGCTATACGTGTCGCCAGCGTTTTATCCGGGAGCTCAGGTCTGGGTTGCAGACGATTATTAGTGGGGCCTTATCTGCAAGCGCTCAGCGGCAGGCTTTCCCTTATTGGCACTAATTTATTCCATATCCATTGCTAAGAGCGTCTCCGGAAGTAATGCAAATATTAGAAGAGCCCCGGCCCACGACGTCTACCATTAATTCCAGAATTGAAATCTGGAATTGCGGCGGCAGCGCTGGCGAATTTACATTCATCGCGGTAAGAACTTAAATCAAGTTCTCAGTTACGATTCAGTTGCGATATTATTTTATTAAAATATGTAAATGACGCCGTTTCAGCGCGTAGATACAGCGGTAAGGGCTTCACAATTGCGAGGGAGGATAACTGTCGCGACACTATATTTTCATTACCGAGACTATTATTAACGTTATGACTGTATTATACAATTTCTTAATTACGTGCATTGTTCGAGGACGAAAATTAAAATTGAAGATACTGAACGACACATGTATATAACGATAATGCTCAACATTGTTTTTCTTTATTGTCTCATAAGATTGTAGAAATATTAATATAGAGGAGAAATTTTGTCTCGGAAAAATCTTTTCCTCGTCAATTGCTTTTCTTATTCAGTAAGCTTGTTGCTGCTATGAAAAGATGATTAAATTTACAAGTTGCGTCAAGCTCGTACTCAAATGCGGTACCTAAAACCAAGTGCAATTTCACTAAGTTTTATTTATGTTTCTACTCTTTTGTCTTAAAGTTTTGAGGTAACATTGTGTACAGTGAGAAATGCGGAGGCAATGCAAAACATATTCCTAGATAAGCGGAAAACTAAAATTTCCACCCGCATACATAAAACTCGTCGATCGAAGACGGCAAAGCGCGACAGGCCGCCCGCCCGCCAAGTCCGATCACGTAGCGCGTCTGCGAAGTAAGAAAAAGGCCGGTGGCAGCTCCGGATGATGCGGGGCACAAAGCAGTTTTCAATTTATCGGGAATAAATGCTCCGGTTGGCAGCTCAGACACCCAATTACCGCGCACAAAAGCTGATTACCACGAGTGCGGGCTCGCTGCGGCGCGCCTGCAGAATATTTGAACGACTCGCGAGCAACTCTTCATTTAGTTCTCTTTACTTTGCTTTGCTGCGAACGCCGTCTGCGATTGAAATACGGAGACGAACGCCTCGCTGTGTACGGATATACCCAAATCTACATATATTTCAGCGACGGATGTTCCTACTGCACGATTTGTCGCGATCACTTGATGAAGTCTAGTATGCAATGCGTTCTATGTACTTTGAAGTAAGATTTGAAGTACTGTTCGGGCAAATTATAAGAAATACTCAAAGAACCACCATACATACCACTCCGCTATTACACTGAAGATTTGCAATTTGCAATGATTTGTTTACTTTACAAACAAAACAAATTTGAAATTTGCAATTATTTGTTTTTTTTTTTATTTTTCGAAACCGCGTGGGGAGATGTTATAAAATTGTCACCTTCCCAGCCGTCATTATTGCAGATGCTGAGAAATGACGTGATCGCAATAAGGGGTACGCGAGTTTTCTCAGGAGTTAAATGCATTGGCTTCGTGGCGCTCGATGAACTCCCTGCAGCAAACGCCCAGGGAAATCATGACCGTCGCTCCTACCGACAGCGACAGTCAGACCGGAAGGCAACTTTACAATGCGCCGCGTGACAAAGAGGCCAACTGATTTCGTTGTCTGTAAGTAGTATAGTTGTAGTTTGTGTAATACTAAATTGCTGAAGATCGTTGGGTTTTTTATTTGTATTACATAATAAGAGATAAATTTCATCTTTTTCAAAATGTTAATTTCATTGATGTGTGATGTATATTGTTTATCTCAGAAAAAATACAGTTCTCGTACGATAGATATCGAGTGTGATTTTAGATGTTCTTTATAAATCCACCGTATGTTGAATCCACGAGACCAAAGATCATAGGGCAAGTGAACGATTTTCCAGCAGTTCGTAATAAGCGCTCAAAAATTTTCTTTTAGATATTACGAAGTACGACACAAAGCGAGTGCTTTTTAATCGCTTCCACTATAAAAATATTTTCACGATAAACGAGTCGGCCGCGCCGAAGACACTTGAATTTTTAAGCTTATTAACGTAAGACTGTGGAAAATTGGACTTAAGTTTTTAATGAAAAAGGAAAAAAAAAATGTTTATTAACCAATATTTATCATACCTTTATTAATGTTGTATGCACATAGTGTTAGGCTGATTTTCAACATGAAATTAAACATATATTTGGACTACAGCAAAGATATAATCTATATATAATAATAGATTATATTATTGCTTTACGCAACAAAATGACGATGTCTACTTTTATTCTATTAATAAATTTGCTTCTTGTCAATCTTTTATGTTTTTTTTATGCATTAATTCGTCAAATCAGTATGTATGAATATAAGATTGCATATTGTCTCCGATTATTTTTGAGGACTGTTATTTTTGTGACACATATTTAAGTTATAATTTTATATAAATGATGTTTCTTTTCACTTCGCACATCGATACTTTGCATAAAAATGAATCAATTTTACTATTACTAGTTATTTAATATTATGTTAAATTTAATAGTACTAAAATAATTTTCAATTGAAAATAATACAACAATAATGCATATAGACTTTTTAACTCAAAGGAATTAGCTAATAGGAATAATTAAATGGATTTCTAAACATAAAATTAAATTACGCCCTGACAGATTCAACTTTAACACCCAAATCATTAGTAAGCGGGTGTAGTGTCACCCGGTAGTCGCCTTTCATTAGCAGTGTAAACCTACGCCCCGGTTGAATTATGGCGGAGCGTCATACGCTTAAGACGTATGCAAACAAGATTTATGTAATTAATTTACGAGATAAGAGCAGAAGCTGTGATACATATGTAAAGGAAGGTGCAACGAAGCCAAGAGCAAGATACTTCGCTAAGACCAAATTTGTAACATCTTATCTTACATTGTAAAAAAAATGTCAATGCTAAAGTAAGCCTTATACTGCATAAGGATTGCCTCAATACATGATTTAATAAGTTCATAATGTCACCCTGCTTATATCCTTTTTTAATAAACATATTGCTTATTAACCTACTCAAAAGTTAGTTATTCCCTTCTTATGAATTTAAAGTCCTATTTAATAAGAGCCAGTTCTTGTAACTCAAAAAATAATTCATACTAATTTCAATAACGAAATTAATTTATCGAACCGGGGAAGTAAAATGAGAGAAACGAAAGTATACAAGGCTTCACGGTTGAAGGCAAGCGGGTGCGAGCAACCGACAGCTACGGCCGGAGATATTTACGTTTATCTTCGGATAACGGCTTCATCGCAAGCTTTATTACGACATCCACTCACGTAATCCTCCGCCGCCGTCATAACTTCTCGTTTGCCGCTGCGCCGCTACATTGTGCTACAACGCTTCCACACTAGCTATACCGCCGCGGCATAAGATCTTGTAGCACAGCCCTGTATGCTCAGAATGCATTTTTTCAAATAAAAACCTTAGCATAATTGTTGCTGCAAAGCCATGCCTTCATGGCATAGCAACGAAGAATACGTATTAATATGTATATTAGTAATAATAATATACACAAGTACACACATAATAACGTACAATATATAAAATATATTGCAATGCAAAAAATATACATGTCGCTGAAAGATAATAATAAGCATACAGGAATATTCAGCGAATGTAAATGATCCTGGAGTCATTTACAACTTTTCGAGACACCCTCGTAGGGGCCGGGTGCGGTTCCGACTGAGCTATAAATGAATATCGGATATGGAATCCATAAATACTCAATCTAAATTCGTAAATTTTCTTCGATCTTCGTGAAAATTGAAGAGGTAATTTAAAAATGCTATGTCTGCCGGATCTTATATAAAGGAAGTAATATTTTATGTTTAACCGTAACCGTAGTAAAGATTAAACGAATTGCTCTACGAAATGTGTAACTTGATGTAAATATATTCACATCTAATATTGAACGGCTGAATTGTTGCCGAAAGGCCGAAATTGAGCGAGTAAATTGGAACAGCGAAGCTTAGTGCAGTCTCCGGAAGTAGGCTCTGACGGCTTCCGTATAATAGTTTCTAAATTGACCCTCCTACATCGGCCTTCGCCGATCGCAGTCGGCGTTTTCCTGGTATAACTTCCACATTTATGATATATCAGTTTGTTATTTGCTCCCTCGTTCTCTTTACGATACAACAGCAGGCATATAAATTAATAACAAAATTAATTTGCAAACTAAACGTCAGTACAGAATCAGTGCGGAAGTTTCCGAAGTGTTATTTCCTTTTATGGCAAAGGCAAACGTCAACCGGGCAGAGGACCGGCGATGAGGATAGTCAAATATAAACACAAAAGGGACGAGTCGCACGAAATACTGGCATTGTAGGATCCTAAGCCCTGTTTAGATTAGATCAGACCTTCGAAATAACAGTGAATGAGGACGTGGATTAACTACGGTCCGGGGCACTTCGGCCCGTGAGCCTAATGGGGCACCGTTAGGGGTAATGAGGGGTGCGGGGTTAGGGGAGTCTTGCACCGGTTCAGCTTTAAAGCGCTCTTCGAAAACATTTGCTATTTCTCTATTTACATAGAGAAGCTTTAAAATGAAACTACAACTGTTTAAGGGCTGTGCAATATTACTAACAACTATTTTCTGTTATATATAAGAAATTTAAATGTTGAAAAGGCACCGCTGAACAAAAATATACACGCAACTTTATGTTATTTGAAAACTTTAGCTTTATGAACTGCTTTTATATACTAACATAAGCGTACTTTAGTGGAAGTTTTTATATCTAAGGATATGCGTAGAAATATATTAACAGATATGTGAGTATATCGTTGGGATAACCACACGTTGATGTCACGGGTTCAGTGAGAAGCCTTGGATGTTTTAATGGCGCAAGTAAAGGTAGAAATTCATTTTTCAACGTCCAAGTAGAAAATTCATTAGAACTCAGAAATTGCTAATGGCTAAACGGGCGAAGTAAAATTTGCTCTTAATTTGTACCGAAACTTTTTCACGAAATTTAAGAAACTTTACCAAATGACTTTTGAAGTGAGAAGGATGGCAGAAGTCCTAATGATTATTGTTTTGTTTTTATTTTTACCTATCATGCTGTTGAAATGGTGTCACTTCGCTGAATTAATTTTAAGAGTTCTTAAATTAAACTGAGAAGGTTCAGTTTCAATGGATTATTAAAAAAGTGACTAGTCTTCATCTCCTCTGTTCATTAAGTTAAGTTTTTGTACAATAATTCAGTTTTAGCGTTAAGGTTAATAACAATCCCGGGCGCAGTATGTTTTTATAACGCTAGAATAGAGTAACGATGACATTCATAGGCGGGATGGAGTGCTCATATTGAAGTAATAAATCTGTAGCGAGTATGTGGCACGGGTGCTTGCGCGGCGGCCAGCCACGGTCGCTGCTCAGAACCTACCGATATTAGTTTACTTTTCTTCTCCAAGTTACTTTATTACTTATACACCCGCGGGGGCTACCAGCGGTAGCTTTCAAGTTATTGAGAAGCCAAGACACCGCGCTGTTTGCTGGATTATTAAAATGGGCATCCTTAATAAAGCTAATTATGTACGGAATCTCTTCAATTTCTGACGTGATATTCAATCCATTCAATTTCAAACTAATTTGCAATCATCAGGGTAAACGAAGCGTTCATCAAAAGTGTCTATTTATTATTTAAGCTCTTACGTATATGAGCGAATGGAACTTTACAATTTAGTATAAATAACAGTGTACGGTAAATCCAAATGGTTCTAAGGAATGGTCTATTCCATTTGTCACTACAGTCCGGATGAATAATAAACGGGCAAATGAATATAATATGAGTTATAAAGTTATTAAAATACGTCGATATAAATGCGTCGTAGAAACAGTGTAAATTATACGCGCGGTTCGCCGGAGGGTTTGCGACGTGCGGTATCTACCACAGCGCCACTCTCTTAAGATATAAACTTTACTTATATCGCCAAACAGTGATGTCTCTGAGCAAGAAATTTTTCGAAGATATAAAAGTTTTAACAACAAAATGCAAAGTTCCATCATTAATATTAACAACAACGTTTATAAAGATGTCTCCTATCCACAACCTTTTAATGTTTTGAATAAAATATAGTGAAGGAATCTAAACCAAAAAAGATCACTAATTTTAAGTATTAAAAATAACAATATTTGTTTTTATAATAATAAAACGGAGTACAATAGAACGAATATATATATCCAAGTAGAAACGTGATATCACTGTTTTTAATACCATTTTCCTTATTTACGTCTTTGCTTTTCTTTAATATATTTTAGAAAAAAATCTTACTCATGCTTTGAAGGTTTCTTGATCAATACACCTATGCGCAATTCTAACGACACAAAAAAGATTAGGAACAAACATTAGGAATACAGACATAGTGACAGTAGACTGTATCAGTAATTCATGTATTTGTGAATTAACGTCATTATATTGGCATGACCGATTCATACGTATTTCTGGTATACATTACTCTGGGTCCTGTACTCACAGATACTCAGGGGTTTTCATAATAACATAATTGCCAATTCTTTGAGTAAGAAAACAAGATATTTGTATAAGTAAGGAATCGATTTATTCGGTTTTAACGATGCGAAACACATTAAGACCGGCCAATACGGCGGCAAGAACCCAGCGATAGACAAAAAGCAGGTCAGTCGGCTTTCCGTTGACAATAACAGCTTTGTTAGAGCGGATTTTATTGGCACAAATATTTCCTAAGTGGAGCTGTGGCGCACAGTTGTCGTGATTTACCGAGCTGTTTACGCGACTCCCCGTTCCAACGACCAACATTTTTAGAGCGTTGTCATAAGAATTCATGTTTTATACAACACGTGACTGTAAAGCTTTTACACGAAGGAACATATATTTCTTAGAGTTTACCCTATGCACTACTGAAAATTGCGAGCAAGAAATCTGACGAAAATATTTGAAGTTGCTTATGTGATTAATATGGCTCCTGTAAATCAGATGATTTTATCTTACAGCTCCTACATGATGAAAACTTTGTGCCCCCTTTATAGCCTATTGCGATCATAGAGGAGGATAAAATTTAGCAGAGTTATAAATAGTTTATATTAGATAGATTTGCGAGGATCTAAAACGATTTATGTTTATTATGATGAATGCAATATTTTTAAAATTTGTATTAAATTAGATAAATGAATATACTCATTGTTTATTTTTATACTATTATGTAGATGACAAATTTCAAAAAACCGATATAAAATAATACTCTTTCAAGAAGGCCTTTGGTCGATTTGAACAACTAGGCGATCACTAGTACATATAAAAAAGCGAACCTGTATGATTTAAACTAATTTACTAATCTTTTTTGAAATACAAAAAAAAGCGACTTAACATTTTAATTTTCAAAAAAAAACCAAGTCAATTTACTTAAACAATCATTAGCTTAATTTAGATAGTGAGTTAATCATTGCATAAATATAAATTGAAATTAATAGGTAGATCGGCACGCTTACAACATACTATCATTAACATTAATAACCCCATTAATGTGAAAATCGAAAAACTACTATTATTAATGATATAAAATTTGCTGAAATAGAAATAAAATAATACATATTCTCATATGTAATTCCACAATGTTACATACCAAAATTAAATGCGACATATTTTCCTCGACAACAAAAGACACTCACTAATTGAAAAAGGGATTAAAGCTTCCATTCAACGATACAATACAAATATCTCCCAAGTCTACTTTGAGAACAATCAGGGAAGATTTCGCGTTAACTTTTTTGGATAAGTAGGAAAGTTGCGGAGGCATTTTCGAATCTCCGAGCGGGGGCCGTCGCCCCGATAGAAGTGGGTTTGTCATTGTGGCGCCGCGTGCCGCTTGCGCCCCGGGAAACAATATATTCTTTTGCTGAAAACGCGTCGATGAGAACGCACCAACTTGTAATTTCTGGCAACGACCCCGTTGTTGCCGATACGAAGGCTTTCACAAGATTAAGATTATTCTGTAAAATAGGATGCGAAAGCTTAACCGATACGTTGGAATGTGTTTCTTAACGGTATTCTTTTTTTTATATTTAACATTGTTACTTAGACAGCATTAAAGTATCACGATTATATTACTGCCTTTATTTAATAAATTTATATAAAAAATATAATTTGGCAAAATATTTAAACATATCGCTAATAATTATAAACGCTTACATACATTAATAATGATATATACTTTTTAAGATGATCAGTTCTAGTCAGATCGAGCATAGACTCTTGTTGTTCCTAAGAATACTTTTCTTTGGAATTAAAATTAATTAAAACAAAATGTAATTTAATTAAACTTTTGTTTTTGGTATTGAATACGATTTCACTAAATAAAATAAATCATTGTGGTAAATGTCATTGAAATGTACCTATTTTGGTAAATATGAATTATTCTGTGAATTTCAATTTACCAAGAATGAAACGAATACATATTTTAGACCTTACATCATATTCCACTAAATGTGGGTGCTAGGTAACATATTTCATGAAATTCAATTTGATCCAACACGGGTAGAAACCACAGAAGATATAAATTAAATCCAAACATTAAAGACGTACCATAATCCGATCGATCGGTCTGAGCTGGGCATCGTATCTAATAAATTCTAAATTTACACTGGAAAGAAATCTGCAGGAAATAAATTACGAAAAAGGAACAATTTCGCCGATGTAACCTGAATGGAACTTTTTGTCGATCTCACGTATTTTAGACCGGGGAGTTTGTTTTGTTTCAATGTTGGCACAGTACTTGAGTGCGATAGCGAAAAAGAATGGAGCGAAGAACGCTTTTTGCGAATAAACGTTCGAGTAAGTTATTGTAATTCTCGCACGTAGATAAGCGACGAGCTTTTTTAAAGTGTAATCTAAATTAGAGTCGGACGATAAATTACTTTGAAAGAAAAAGCAACATAGCAGGTTAATATCGACGCTGGAAAGCAAAAACGTAGTAAATGACATATGGAGTCATCTTTTTATTACATTGTTGAAATCAGTAAATTAAACCAACTCGATTGATGTATGTCTGGTGAAAAAATTAGTTTTTGCTGGTTACTACGTTTTTGCTTTCCAGCGTGGATATAAATAGTTGTATACTTTTAATTTTTTCGGAACATTCCATTGCATAATTTATTAACTCAAGCGTGTAGCAAAAACGGGAGATGCGAGGTAATGGTGTATTAGGCAAGCGCGTTAGGTTGGCAAAAAATTAAGAGTATATTTAGTCATTATTAAATCGTTTCGAAAATTCCGAAAAAAATATGTCCTTTCATAATTTTACTACCTATACTAGCGATGGTATATTCGTGGATATATGCATGTAGTTTTGTTTTTTTTTTTTTTAAACGGAAAAGTTAAAACTTGGAAGTAAAAAAAAACAAAAGCGACAGCTTGCTAAGATGTTAAAAAATGGTTTTTACGTATATTCATAATAGTAATTCAACCGCGTCAATTACTGAGATAGAAATGGATATGATTTCCTGAATGTTTTGACTATTAATCTAGGGCATAAATTACGTGTGTGCCAATGTTTTATAGAAATTTAGTTTCATCCATTGTCAAATTTTGAATGTGATTGAGTAACAAATATCTTAACATTAACTTTCATATTTATAACATCAGTAGAATAAGCATTACTCATTTAACATCACAAATTTTTTGCCAGTACTCAATATTTAAACTTTAATTGTATGTTGTGTATTCATTAAAAGTGGACATTGCAAGAAATTGCTTCACATTGTCGAGCGTCAATAGAAATGATTGGTAAAAGATTTAAAATTTAAAATGACCATCTTAATCACTGTGCGATAAAAAAGGTACATTAAAAAGGTCTGGCGTGACAACAAATCTAAAGGAAAAATCTCCGCCTCTGAGAACCCAACGGTGATAAACGAGAAAAACTTTGGAACTAAATGGAGCATTCGAGACGGCGGAGCAGCGCTGCTCTCGTAGAATAATACTTTCCCCGAAGAAATAACACTTATAGTCCGCGAGGCTTAAAATCAAATGTCTCCGTTCTTTCCCGGAGTTTCAAGCGCACAGTTGCAACGTATCTTGAGTAATGGCGACAGAAACAAATGTCAATTTTTACGTCACTTTCCTGATTTATATTCAAGGAGAAATCAAAGAGACTAACTTGCGAAAAATTAAATAATAAAAGTTGTAGTTCCGTGACAAGAAGATAACGCTGGCACCATAACTTACTGCTAGTGTCATTTTTCACATTCTGAGTGACTCAATTTAGATAAATTCATAACAATTATAAATATATACCGTTTATAATTAACAGTTAATTGTAATCATCTCAGAACTCAATGTAATTATTAGGTAAGATGGGCCAAAATAATAGGTTTGTTACTATTTAGTTTCGTTACACTGACATTTTTTTTTATAAAATATACTCACGTTAAATGCACGTTTCAGTTCTTAAGTTACACATACCTGTAACAAACAACAACAGATTTACATAAATTTATTGACATTTTCTGATTTATAGGTAGATTTTATAAAAGAAATAATAAGATTTTGTTTAGGCTTAAGCTAACTTTTAAGATAAATCTTTAAATCTTGCAGTCGCATGCGTTAGATTTAAAAAATATATGGAAATTTTTTGAATTCTTATTTTTTTAGGTATATATATATATATGCTAGATAGAATACAAACAGGCTTTCTCTTTTCTAATGCGTATAGCAAAGAGATGGTCTAATATGATAGTTTCAGTTGTCCTATCCCATTTCAAACTGAATTTCAATTTTCCAGATAAGGTAGAGTGTGAATTATGCTGAGCTAGTTCGGTTATTAACTTTTAAAACATGTTGTATGGAATAGGAGTCAAACACAGTAGCCGGATGTATGATGCAATCGAATCATCAAACATCATTGTTAATCATCAGGGTAATTAGAAAGCATTAAAAATACATATCAATTAAATAAAAAAAGGGTTTAAACAACAGCCAATTACAAATAAAATCTACAACCAAACTCGTAGCGAAACCATGATTTAATTAAAAAAAAATATTCCGTCAACACGAGGATCGTATCGTAAGGAAAGATTATTCCAATTTATATTAATACATGTTATCCGGAGGCAGGAACGACGGGGGCAACGTACCGGCGGGCATAAGCGGGGCGGACGGCAGGCGACTCGGCCGGACCGAATAATACGCCCCACGAGACCGCACACCTCGCAACGCCAGGATTATGTTATATGGAAATAATTGTCGCTCAGCGTCCGCTCTTCGACCGCCGCTCAAATTACCTAACCGAGTAATGGGCAGACAACTTGTCGCCTCGGTGCCGACTTTTCTTTAATACCACAGGGTTTTATTAGATCGATCTTAATAAAACGTCCGCTAGGAAAATTACAACATCAAGTATGTCGTTGAATGTTGTGTTGGTAAGTTAGAATACGAGATCGTTCTTGAAGTGAATAAATACATATAGACAACTTACGATCTTATACATTTACAACAAATTATATTTATTGTAAAGGATCGTAAGTTGTCTATATCCAAAAAATATTTATATGTAAAGATGTTTTAGTTTGCAATGATTGCATTTTGCATGACGCCAGGACTTTCCCATACCTAAAAGTAATATTAGCTTTTAAATTAATTAAATCGCTGTAACAATACAATGTAGATACTGGGTTGAAAAAGCAAAAGCTGACATTAAGCATATCCGCTGTCGAATAATTCAGCGTGTTGACGTGTCAAACTTTTATAACTGTGAAACACGAGTTATTTAATTATTACGTATTTACGTTTAGAACATAGTCATTCATAATCCAGCCAGACAATAAGTGGTAATACAGCCTTTTATATTTTTACGAACAAACTTCGCTTATAATGTGTGGTAAATTTGACAGATCTAAAATTAGAGTGTCAGAGCAGGTTGTCTTTCGTCAACATTTTGCATAGCTCGTTAGTGATCTTATTGACATGCGTTGTTTCCGAACAGTGTGGGCAGCGGTATGGTAGTAGCGAAAGCATGCGCGTCATCAGTGGAGCGTAGGCGATAGTATCGGTGAGAAGTGGAGGCGATCGGCACGTGCGGCACGTCAAGTGCAGCGCCTGTGTCAGCGAGCCGTCCAGACTGAATGGCGGCGGCGTGGCCCAAGTGCCACATCGGCAATTACGCCCATTGACAACTTAACCGATCAAACCGCCGTCTCGATACGGTGCGCCGCGTGATCGAAATCGAATCAAGTGTCGCGGAACATAGTTAATCGTTATTCGATGCATGCATACATAAAAGATGACAGGTTAAAGGTTACAGTCGCATATCGAATATACCGATATTCGATATGCGAATAGTCATGGTAATTCCTATAGCGATGCTCGTGGCTTCAGCGTAATCATACATATTAGTTTTATTGCTTCGAATAACGTATAATGGGACTGTAAGTTTTATGTCTGTAAAAGAAGAAATAGAAAGATTTTTACAGTAGTTATTACGACGCAAGCGGTTTTTACCTATGGATGCAATTATCACCGTCAATAGACTACCAAACAGCCTTTAAAGATTTAGTTGCGTAGGCGAGTTTTAAGAGTAAATACTATTCTATTATAATACTTTTCGACCACACAATTAAAAATCGCACATTTACCCCTAGTCAGCCGCATATTCTTGCAATAGCAAAACTGCGCCTGTCTTTATTTAATCATGCGCTATATTACAGCTACAATATCGAGTAAGAAATTTATTTCGCTATCATTTTTCACAGCTAACTTAAAGTAAAATAATAGAAAACATTTTGTAATTTTGAATGATGAATACTAAGTTTTCAGCGTACGAGTAACTGTAACTATTAGCGAACCATAAAAAATGCTCCAATGCACGTGAAAACAAATTTCGCTTAGAGGGCAATATCATAATGGAACCGGGTTATGTTATATGAATACCTGCTTTGATTCCATGTAGCGCTACAAAGCACTACGAAGTAAACCGCTATTTTTTATAACTCGCGAGAAAAAATCTTTGAGTGGTAAATATTTTTTAAATGTCGAGAACATTTGAAAAATATTTACTTATAGGTCTTGACAATGATTGTATGTCGTGATAGTCATTATGTAATTCAGTTATTACGAACTTTAAATTTTGTGACGTGAAGCAAATTCTTGCATCATCATTTTTTTATTTCTCCCGTAGAGCTACAGAAAAATTATAATACAAGTTGTGCAATGAATATGAAATTTAGATTAAATTTGCATCTCAAATACAAGTAGCATGTAATCAAGATGGAATTTTAAAGAAATAATACAATTGTATCATAATGTTTTACTAACTCATGCAAATGTAAACTTCATAGAAAAGTACGTAAATGAAGAAAAATGAATGGCTTTAAAAATGTTTAAACAAGTTACTGAACTTATTGACTGTGAAAAAGTTAAAAAATTTAATTGTGGTTAAAGAAATTTATGTTCTTAAAGGTATTGTCATAATTATAAGACGTTTTGCGATTCGAAACTAAATTCATTTAAAAGAGGTGAAGCGATAAAGGAAATTCTTTCATTTTTGGTTAAAATAAATAAATTCTATTGAAGGTTTCCGTTACAGTACCTTCGCGAAAATAAAATGGACCAGCGTTGAGACTGTAGCAGTGATTTCATTTGGGCGAAGTTTCTCTCTATCAACGAAATTCAGAGTGTAATTTGCGAGAAGGGGAAAGTTTTACCTTATCACAGAATTCCACGTGGAGTGTTTTGTTGAAATTCCTAATTTTATTCACCGACTAAGAAAGCTTTCAGGGTTTTGTCTAATATTTTATTTAGTAGTTTTGGCTATCGAGAATAATCAGTGAATGTACAATCATAGAGTTGAATGTTGTTTCGTATAAAATGGATACCAATTTTAATCAAAAATTAAATTTTATTTTAGAATTGATTATTGGTATCGAATGTTTATATTACGAATAACAAGAATAAAATAATATAAATATATATATGGGTATAAATATTTCATAATGAGGACATCAGTTATAATAAAATTGATGTACTATGTTACTTAAACAAAATATATAAAATAACAATACGCTATTACTTATGCGAATATATTACAAATTATTGGATACGAAAGATTTAAATTTCACTTTAGAGGCAACAGGTTATTGCAATTATATCGCTGGCTCCTCCGGTCCAAATGTTAGCGGCACGTTTCGTTAACGATTGGAACGCAGCGTGACTCCACCACTGTAGCTACTCGTAGCAGCCGTAAGCGCCGTGTAGCATAATTGGAACGAAGCTACGTGTTGCTACGATTGCTGAGCACTTTATCATTAGCGTCACTCGCAATTTTACAAAATATCACATTCTCACCTTTATTATCTTTAGTTTGCTATAGTTTTATTTATGATTTGACTTGCAACTATACTTTCTAAACTATATATATATATATATATACTTTCTAAACTATATATATATATATCTAATGCCCATAAGATCTATATTATCTACTTGTACACTTTAATAGAAAGACTCTCTACATTGGCGTTGAAAATTAAAAAGTGTTTTTTCATAATACTTTTCTGCAGTTCGGAGAAATATTTATACAGAAAAGCAGCCAATTTTTACGTAATAAAAAGACAAAATTATGGTTAAAGTCATTGTGTATACGCATTATTGTTGCTGTGCTAATCTCGTAAATATATCATTTTGACCAGAAAAAACGGCAGAGCTCCATAATTAGGAAGGGCATAGTTGGCGCAGGGGCTACGGGCTACTGGTAAAAAGTGTTTTTGCGTAATTAAACGTTCAGGCGGCGGCAGTTTATGTGACGATTAGAGAGCGGGGCGCGTGGAAGGCTCGGCCGTTCAATTTGCCGCTTCACTTGACACAATTCGACGCCTGACTCGGGGACAATCGCACTCGAAGCCCCGTCGACCTCCTTATCTCCCACCGAGGTAATCTTTCCTTCCCTCGTCGGCAATAACTCCAAGTGGGCAGGATTACCTGCAAAGGGGCTCCGTGAGGAAACCACCTTGACAAAGGTTATCGATTTGTACATTGTGTGCATACGAGTGATTCTTTAATTGCTACTTATCAGATGTGATTGATTTTTAAGATTGGTTTGCGAAATTTTTTCAAGATTCGAAAAGTAAAATATTCTTATTTTTTCAATCTCTTTTAACAATTATTCATTAAAACATTGTTTAAGAGAGACTACGACGTAATAATAAACAAACTAAGACGAGTGTCTAGGTCCTTAAAATTATTTTTACTTATATTGTGGATATATTCTACATCAGTGTGTAAAGAATTTACACATTAATAGTAATTGTTTTTAAAACACTAAAATGAATACTGTTTACTATTGAATGTGCTGACAGTAAAAAAATTGTACATTGAATAACATTCTAATGCAATAATCTTAAATAATAAGAGAAACGACGCATGTGCTTGTAGTATAGTGGGATGGCGGACAATATTATCAACAGATGCTATCATATTGTCTTCGGTTCGTCGTGTCTATATGAAAGAGGGGGGTGGAAGAAGGCGGTGCGGCGGTCGCAAAGCTTTCGTGCCGAGCGCCGGGAGTCTCGGCGGTGGGGATATTTCAATTTGGCCGGGAACGTGACCCGAGAGGCCGTGGCCGGCGTACGGCTCGCTGAACCGTGAGCCCGTTGCGGCCTCCGCCAAAGAGCAAACAGCGCCTCCGCAATCTTGTGCCACGCGGACCATGCCGAACACTCGACCACGACAATCTACTAGTACAATTACGTACACACCACTACGGAAATACAAGTAGATCGACTCCGATATTGGCACGACCCCACTTAGCAATCTAATCGATAGGGTTCGCTTTAATCTTGACACCGCTTTAATTAGCTGTTTTGCAAACAAATCAGAAAATGCACATGTATAATAATTGAAACACATATCTAATCGAAAACTTACAATAAATGCTGAAATGCTGTGGATAATGAATAAAAAAATTAATATTCAGTAAAAGCAAATGAATGGAGCTACTTTTAGGATATAATAGGTCGGGGCAAAAGTATTTTCGTATTTTAAATGTATTATTAGTAATCAAACCTCTTTGGCTGTACTGAATGTAACTGGCTGGTTTTAATACCATTAAATGTGACAT
>DWHO01001144.1:0-16415 GCA_018247575.1 Eurytides lysithous rurik
TCAAATTGATCAGATTTCTAGAAACCGGTGAAAATTGTGCTCAAAGATTCCGTTACATACATACATACAACCTAAGCTAATAAAAGCGTGTTAATGACCGAGATATCACGTTCCACATACAAAAATAACTTTATAATACATTATGCCGTCCCTTTTTGGCCCCATTATTTGCCATTTTTTTAATACATCTCAGAGGTAAGACATCTCAGTACTTCGATCAAGTGATCAAGCAAATATCATTTCCACAAAAGGTATTTGTGAATACTCTTTATAAAACAAACGATGTTATGAAAAAAAGGAAAGAAAACCTCTACGAAAAAACTCGTCTTAATCTGAAAAAAAAAAATGTTAATTTCCTTATAAAAAAAATTACATATATATTATGTTTTCTATAACAACATGTCAGGAATGTATTAATTCCTTATCTTAAGTTCTGTATCTATTGCTCTTTGTATTAGTGTAACCATTTATAATGCGTTATTTTATGCAATATACTTCCATTCTTACCATCAACACACCACCTTACAAGGGAATAACAATATACATAAATTTACTTCAAGAGTTTTTCGTCATACTTATTATTGATGATTACTTAATGATTAATAAATCTATTCAATATCTAACAGCCCTTAGCCTGAGCCTCAATGGCCTCCGTGATTAAAGATCGATAAGCGCTTTTGAATTTCACACAATTCATTAGTCACTGCACATAAATATCGCTCCAGTAGGGTTGATTTTGTGCCTGAGCTTTAACTCTGTCTGCTAAACACCAGAGTGACATTGCATTCGATATAAAACACCGTTAGGTTTGTCTTTATGTCATAAATAAGGTCAACAAATATAAAGGTCAATAAGGAATAGCAACTGACCAGAAAACAGGGTAGTTAGTTGCACTTGACGCTACATGCCAGTAGACTTGGGCTGATAACAGTGATTCTGACCTGCAAGTTGGCTATATGCACAGCTGAGGAATACGAACAACGCAGATATGAAGGAGAGCAGAAGAGAGAGGAGTAATGACGCCCTGGGCTCGCACGCCACACAGCGCTGCAGCAGACGCAGCCCGGCAGCCACACAAGGCCGAGGTTCGGCTTGAAGCAGCCGAGATAGTACTACGTCCAGGACCTACAATGTAATAAAATAACAAATACCCCTAACAGAACGGTACCACAGAAAACCTACCTGGCCCCCCCAGAGAATTAAGATGTTGTATATAGATACAACACAATAATTATTAAATACTACTACTTGATTGTTCAATAACTGGCAATACAGTGGCACCAGCCTAGTCTGACTCAGGCAAGAATCTGACACTTGCAAAAATGTCTAAAAAGATATATGTATTTTTTGCTTGCTATGATAATTATTAACTTCTATTATCACTTTAATATCAACTTCTATTTTTACTTTACTACTTGGTGGTAGAATAACTGACAATTCAGTGGTAATACCCAAAACAAACTGTCTACATAAGAATTCTACTAGTTATATTTTATTAAAGATTTATTAAAATAAATCTTAAACATACAAATAAAATTTTATACTAAATATCTAAATAATCACCTGTGCAAGCGCTTCCCACTCGATGTGCAACGGATGTGTAGCTTCAATATGAGGTGGGCAGGAGTCGACTTTATCGAGAGCAGCTTGTGTCCATTGTTCAACATATGACCAAGTCACTAATGGAGCAGCTATCATACAATACCTGCATATTAAAGGATACATACATAATTTCTTAATAAAAAAATGATAATCTTGATTTATTTATCTCCATGTAGAAGTAAAACCCACACTTATTTTCATCTAGGAGTGATTCTAAAAGTTTACTCCAATAAACAAATTTAATAAAAACTCACCTAAAACTATCTAATATTTCTGTTCGGCAACGGCTAAAGAAGATCGAAAACTCTTGTTCACTGTCATAATCCATGCATGCATAAGTTACAGCGTCCGATAAACCGTTAACTCGCGATGACGGATAGGACACCTAAAAAAAAAGTTATGACAATGACTTAATATATGTCAACACAACAATTTATATTAACAATCGTCTTGCTTAGTTTGGGGATTGTCTTTATAAAAATCTTATATAGGTTTTAATTTTTTAATTATAACATTATCATTAATTATTACATCTTAATTCATATTCAAGTAAGAAAAATGGATTGCTCTTATTGAAATCAGAAAATTATCGATTATAATGAAAAAGGAAACATTCAAAATATCCTGTCTGTGTAAAAGGCAAATCAGCTGTTTGACATTCCACAGCCGAATAGGTTAACAAAAAATATATGGCCTCATTATATTGATTCATCTTACTTTCACTTGCATATACATAGTTAAAAACGAAGCTGAATTTTGTTTATTTGAACTAATTGGTTTCTTAGATATACATTTAAATCTATGTTTTCTTTAAAAACGATGCTATAGTTTTAATTTAATGATTGAATTTTAAATATAAATATATTTAAATTTACTTATATTAACTTTGATTTAATAACATACTTTCAACTCATTTTACCTTTAAAACTTTAGGTGCAGAAACTTGAAGCCATCTGGGCACCACGGCCAATACATGTGGCAGCTTTGATATCTGGTCATGTTTCAAGAAAGCTAGCCAGACAGAATTAACCGTGTGGGCGAGAGTTAGAGATGGATGTGTATTAAGCAGCAGCATTGTCTCCAACAACATTGGAAGCCAAGATTCTACATTTGAGGCATTGCTCCACAAAGTAGTTAGTTGTTGTGCTAAACCAGCCAAAACCTGTTAATGTACATTTTTTCTGAGTGTGTCATGTAAATTCTATTGAGTATGTAATGTAGTAACTGAAAAATATAGAATGCTGAATTATGAATTTAAAAATGCTAAAACTAAAATTTTCTTTACAATAATTTGGTAAGATCAGATTCCAGAGTATAGAAGTAGAGTTAAACACTTAAACTACTACTATACTGCAAGTTGAATACAGATGAGATTCTCAAGACATTTTGTTTTTCTGACGATAAAATCAAAAGTATACATTCCATGTTTTTTTGTTACCATTATTTTAATTTTTAATTCAATTATTTATTTATTTTTGTTTAATTAAACTTAAGTTTTAGACAATTCACGTGTTTGTTTTTTAAATTTGGAGATAATTTTTTTCTTAGATGTTTAATTAAGTTAGTTTCATATTTTTTTATAATTAAAATTTTTAAAACCATATTTTAAAACTGTCAGACCGATGGAAATAAAATACTTGCCAATGAAATAAGTTTAGAATGAAGTAAACATGAACAATATTATTTAAACTAGTGTTTCTTTTTTAATTGCATTATGCTTTTTAGACATATCCTTATTTCTGTGTAATATATACTCAATATAAAACAGAAACTTAATAATTCACTCATTGGTTACATATAAAATATTGATACAGACCTGTGAAAGCTTTTTTAAAAATAAATATTGTTTCTCATCCACAGTGCTAATGCTTGCTACTGTTGCTTGATGGATGCATGAGATTGCATCATCGCTGAATAATATCATTAACGGCTTGCGTTCCTTAGTCTGGAATAATATTGGTTTTATTTGTTGGTATGCTAATGAAAATTGATGTGTCAATTTCAAGATCAAAACAATTTACTTATATAACATGACAAATGTTATCTATGATTATACAATGTAAAAGTGTAGGATATTTTTTAATTTTGAACAAAATTGTTTTAAAAACCATCCAAAATTTAAATGTCATTATAAACTTACAGAGCCTTTTCTATTTACAACTTGCAACAGACACTCTGCAGCTGGTAACTGAAATGCATCATCTTGCAGTAAGATACATAGAATTTGTAGCAAGCGACCATTATTCATCACCACATGATTCGTGGACACCCATTCCACAAAACCGGTAAGTGTTAGTAGTACCACCTAGAAACACAAAATTAAGCAGATTGCAAAACCAATTACATTATAAAGTATGCATACTTCTGATAGATATTTAAGCATAGTGTTTTAGATTGTACCTTTTTGTCATTAATATATAAATGATTGTAATCTGCATGCTGTATTTGTATGCTTTCCTTTAGTCAAATTTTAAATTGTTATAAAATTTTTATGATGGTACTTTATGATTGGAACCATTTTTTTTACAGAGTGAAACAAAAAAAAATTTATAACTATTTATAGTTTAAAGTTATTAATTTCAAACCTGGACAACACGGCCATTACTAGCAGCTGCTGAAAAGTCTCCAGTGTTTGTTTTCTCACGAAATTCCTGAACGTGCAGCTCAATGAGACGCATAAAGAATGCAAATATCTCAGCCATATTACTTGTTAATGCTTGGTAAATATCTTTGCGGCGTTGGTGTTGCTCTAATGTCTATATAAGAAATATGTAAAAAACATTTACAAAAATACTTACAAGATACTTTAAAAATAATATTATAAAAGATTTTCCTCACCTGTAAAGTAGCAACATCTTCCACTAATCGCAAAAAGACATGGAGCACAATTATTGTATGTAAATGCCCACGAGCACAGGCATCACTAAGTTCTGCAAGCAATGTAGGCCATTGTTGCGGCCACTCACGTTTGGTCATTTCTACTATAACCCTGGCCAATGCATCATTCAAGTGTCCTGTTTCCCATCCACCCATATATAACAGCTTCATTGCATTCTCCTATTAATAAAACAATTAAAGAAAAAATTATGTAAATACTAAAAATTAATAAATAAATGAAAATAAAACTTCTAATTTATTAATTATTTATTTAGGCAATAGTCTACGAATGAAGTTTGTATTATATTAACCTTTATAAAAATTTTTTCAGCTTGTGTAATCTGGGTCCATCTATATTTTACAGTATGTTCCATTAGTTGGAGACCAAAGTGCTTCACAACCGCAGTGTACTGGCTACCACTAGCCAGAAGCAACCCTGCTTGAGCACACCATGGAGAATTTTCTTTAAAACTAAAATATTTAAAGAACATTTTAAGAAGTAGTAGCTGTTGCTATAGAGACAATAGATAAAATAAGACTTTATTGTTAAAACTATTTGTTGTATCTTTAAAAAAAAAACATTTTACCTACTAATTTCATTAAAGATTTTAAATAATGTGGTGAAGTTATATTTTTTAATTGCCTTTAAAACAGTCATTCAAACAAAATTGTACCCAAAAAGCTAACGATTTCATACAAGGAATAATTAATATATTTATGATGCAGCAGTTATATCAAATATATTTTTGTAGTGTTACCTCATAGTTTAATAAGATTTTTTTTAAATGATTTTCTGTTGTGAAATAGAAGTGAACTTAAACAGATGTTACCTTTCACAGGCATTGTAAGCTTGACTTCTTGCATCATGTGACACAGCAGGATTTAGTGTGAGTTCCACTGCCCTGCTTAATTCTTCAGCAATAAGAGATACCTCCCCAGCAACGTCGCCACTCACTGTTGCCACATTCATTGTAGCTTTTGCTCACTACTTTAGAAAAGTAAACATTTAAATATATTACTTTTTAAATTGTAATGCATAATGTATAATAAAAAGTCGTAAAGGATAAGTTACAGATAAATGCATAACCGTATGTGGCTGGGGTTAGCAGAACACTTAGGATGTTTTGATTTGAAAGAAATACACACTATTATAACTTACCTACTCTTTTAATTAAAAAAACCCCCATAGAACATTAATAAAGTTCATACTCTATGTGTAACCAAACCCTGAAAAAGAACATACAATTTCATATAAATACAATATAAAATAAACTTGCGTCTGCACATATTTAAAGAATTTTAATTGCATGCAACCGGTACAGAAAAATATTCATAAACTTCAGTAAATTAAGGTAAAATCCAGGCAAAAGTTTTTTTAATGTTTATAGAATAGATTTTAAACGTTAACTAAAATTTAAACACAAAAAATTCTTACGAAAAGTATAAAGAATGAAGCAGTGCCTAAGAAACACCTCGTGTCGCTCTGACTGAAAAGATCTGAACATAAGCCATAAACATTTTTTTTCTTTCTCAAAATATTTAAAAAAAAATACTACTTCGAGCCTTTTTGCAACCAATTCAGTTGAGTACACATATTAGATAAGTCATATAATTGAATTTTTTTTAATTTATATGTATTGATGAAAATTGTTACTTAATAGGTTGAGATAACATATCAATAGTTGGAAAATTGTAAAGTCAATATGAATAACAAAAGAAGGATTAGAATTTTTTAAAGAATTATTAATTTATATAACGATAAGATATAATTTGATTTAAAATCTCGTGTGTAACAAGTACTTAGTAAAAGTATCATCGGACACAAAACATCATCACACTCTGGCTCAATCAAAATCAACCATGCGTGGATTTTTCAAGAGCAGTCTGTTGATTATAAGTGTTCAAAATTTTATTTCGAATATAAATAGCTTGATCGTTCGTGATTAAACGACAATTACGAAAACAAAAACCATCTTTTGTTAAATTTTCTACCTTTAGAAATTCGAACCTCCATTTTAGAGGCCGTTGGATTGATGATTTCTGTTAATATAATGTATCCACATTGTATTAATAGAAATCATACAAAGATCGGCGTCATTATATCGTTATCGCGCTTCAGCTATGTTGTTTCTCGCGAATTCACTGGTTATATGACCCGGGCATTTTCCGACGAAGGTGTTAAAGCTGTCGTGTAAACAATATACTATCACACAAAACGAATATTATTCTAGTAACATTTTTTGTGCTTTTTTTTAGAAAAATGTAAGGCTCTGAAAAATAATAGTCTGTCACTTTTTGTTATTCTATATCCTAATTTTGACAACCGAAAATTACGAGTATTTTGACAGAATAACAAATGAAACGTTTTGTCAGTTCCGACGGTTTATTCGAATTTTCTTGTTTTGATAATAGTGTCATAATGAGAATTTGTTTATGTTTAGCGAGTTATATTTAATATTTCATTAATTTTTTTTGATACTTAAAGAGAATAGAGAGCTTAACTCGTTGTGATTGTTAAGTATTGTTAAAAAAGAAGAAATATGGAAAGTAAATCGAATTCGCCTCAACCGACTTTAGAAAAACAATTAAAGGGGCATCGAGGTGCTATAACATCTCTTTTTTACAATCCTAATGGTCAACAAATTGCTTCTAGTTCCGTGGATCATAGCGTTTTGGTAAATATTGGTTTCTCAAGTATTTTCAACTTTTGTCACTACAAAATGGTTTATTTCTTTGATTTGATACTAGTTAACATTAACCATGTTTTATTCCGGTGTTATTTATTATGAAATAAATAAGTTTTATAACAAGTTTTATTATAATTCTATCTAAACATAACCTTGTCAATAATTATCAATTTACTTAGTTTATTATTCATTTGCTTACATTACTGTCAGAATATCTTTTTATATGTGAAGTAAAGAATTATTTTGATAAGTTTTTTATTTTAAAATTAGTACCCAAGATCAAAGTTTTACAACAAAATTATATATTTTTTGACCTGGGTGTGTTTTGAATGGGTTTAAATATATTTTCATATAATTTAATTAATAGTTTAAATTATTTGTATTCATTAAAAATAATAATATAAAGGTAACAGAAAACTTACTTTGGTTTTGTTTCTTTGGTATTATCCTATTTAATTTTTAAACTATTAAAAAATATTTTAACAGTTACAAAAAATATGCAAACTATGCAAGTAATTGTTTTCAAATAAAAACATGTTTATATTTTTAGTTATGGGATCTGAGGGGAACTATGAGAAGTTATAGATTTCAAGGACATGATGAAGCTGTTATGGATGTAACATTTTCTCCATCAGGAAAATATATGGCAACAGCCTCTTCTGACAAGACTGTCAGACTGTGGGTCCCAACTGTTACGGGTAGCACTGGTATGTTTAAGGCACATTCACAGACAGTGCGCTCTGTACAGTTTAGTCCTGATGGTTCTAAGGTAAATCAAAGGCATTATATTTTCAAAAATGTTGTATAGAATTTATAAAAATATTAAATCTATTAGCCTTTGTTGTTACATATAAATTATAGATTATAACAGCATCAGATGACAAAATAGTAAAGATGTGGTCGAGTGAAAAGCATAAATTTATTGCATCTTTTGTCGGGCACACAAACTGGGTTAGATGTGCGCGAATGTCTCATGACGGATCAGTTATAGCTTCATGTTCTGATGATAAAACTACCCGCCTGTGGAATCCTGGCACTGGGGAGTGTATTCACACATATAAAGACCAAAAAGGATATGGAATGTATATATCTTGGCATCCATCTGGTTGTTACATAGCTATAGGAACATCCCACGGAAATGTGAAAGTTTATGACATTAGAACTCATAATCTTGTGCAGTATTATAGGTAAATTACCATGAAAGCTATTTTTTTTTAATTCGAATAATGTTACAGGCATCCCTCAAATAGCATTAATTGGTGGTGGTCATGGAATTTAAATTGCACAAAATTGTGGAAATTGCTGTTGAAAATTAAGATGATCACACAGTACATTTACATATCATTAGCTTACAAGTAAAACTGTACTTATTAATTACACAATAATTAGTTCTCCTATGTACTATACATATGGCATATACTTAAAGCAGATGGAAAAGAATAAAATATTGTTTAAATTTTCTATAGAATTTATTCATGGAAGTATTTAAACAGAAGTATGAACACAGAATGATTTTCATATCATAGAAATATAAGTGGATAAAGTGGTAAGTGCTTACTTGTCCATGTGACTGATTTTAAACATTCCAAAATTGCATCAATTGTTAGTATCAAATAACACAACCAATTAACCATGTTATTTGTGGGAAGCCTGTATTTTCATCCCTTAAATATGTTGAGTATACAAAACATAGCACTTCAGTATTCAGTTAATTTCTTTACTGTTTATTTTATTTTTTCTGATTAATACTTATTGGTAAATAAGTTTTATAATTGTGAGTAAATGTATTATTTAACTGCAGCATTCATAGTGATTCAGTGACACAATTGGTTTTCCATCCTAGTGGAAGCTATATATTAACCTCAAGTAAAGATGGAAAAATGAAGGTATGTTGGCATATGCTGTTTTTAGACACTTATTAGGTATTTTTAATATAGGTATGTTTTGTTTCATTTAAAGAAATTATTTTGTTGTGTTTTATAGTTTTTATATTTTGTTCTGTATAGATACTTGATTTGCTTGAGGGACATCCAATATTTACACTAAGTGGACATAGTGGTCCTATAAATTCTGTCAACTTTTCAATGGATGGAGAGAGTTTTGCATCAGCTGGGGAAGATAAATTGGTAAAATTCCGTTTACATACTATGTTTTTGTGTAATATATAGTAAATCTTTACATATTTGTAATAAAATAAAAATGTGTTTTAGGTATTTTTATGGAAAACCAATTTTACCCAATTTGCTAATGATTTAAAGGAAAATGAGGGTGATAACCAAATAATGTCTAAATCTCCTCCACAAGCATCTTCTAGGGGCCAGAAAGTTAAGGTTGTCAATAAGAGATAGCATTTAAAGTAGTTACATATTGAGTAAAAAATAGTTGTTTTATCTTTTCTGATAGATTTGTTCTTTCTCTATTATTAAAAAAAAAAACTGCATCTTAGTATCATATGTCATATAATAATGTACCAAATACTATTATTATTAGATGTACATTATATTAAATCTTGGAGTTAGTAATAAATGAGAATATTACAAGTTATTTTTTACTTCCTTACTTGTATATATAATATATATACATCACATCAAAATAAATTAAATAACATAATATAATATTAAGTAATCATGATATCTGTATTTTAGATTTAGATGTTATTAAGTTAAATTTATCTACATATCAGGGAACAAGGTTATGGTACCAATGCTATCACAGTTCCACATATCCTATGGTAACTTTTGTTCACCTTGATGATGCTTCAAATTTAGAAGAATCAATAACTAACAGTACTTTCAATGAGGATCCTAATCAAAACATGCCACATGTTTCTACTCCAAGAAATATTTTCATGCAAAGAGGGTTGTCAAGTAGTTTACCATCAAAAAATAAAAGTGATACAATTGAATTTGGACCATCAGAATCTTTTAATGTTGGGCACACAAGTCACATTCCTCGTATGCCTCCAAATCCTACTACCTACTCAATACCATCAATAAGGAATATGTCTGTCACTGTAGAAAAAGATAGTGAAGATTTGTTTGGCATGATAAAACTTAAAGATACTGATATTTGTTACACCAGTGGGACAATTGAGTGGGTAGGTCGAAAAAGAACATTTCCAATAAATAGTGGTTTTAAAGTTCTTACCAATTATGATTCAAAAAGTGAGCCATTTCAAAAGAAGTTAAGAGAAGATAATACACTTCTTAGTAAGAATAAAATAAAATATTGTGATTGTGCAGATGTTTTACCTACAGTAAATGCCATAATTGATCACCTGAATGCACTCCATGAAGCTGTTGATTTAGTTGATTTAAGGCTTAATACACTCGAAGATGTGGCCAGTGCTCTAAGATAGTTAAAAATAAAACAATTTGTTAATATAAAATATTTATTAAATACTGAATACTAAAAACTGTATATATTACTTGTTTACATCAATATTTATATTTGTATTTACAACCTTTGTAAGAAAGTGCTCTAGTTTTGGTAAATTTCTTTATTTAAATGGTATAAGACAAAAAATATAAGTGACATTATATTTTTTTAGTATTTTTAAACAATCTCTCATCATATATAAACAAAATTACCTGCCTTTTATTCCCCTTAAAAGTATTTGCTATAAACATCACAAATTTATTGCGTACCAATATAAGTTGTCTTCTTCCCAGTTTTCTTTATTACCTCTAGCAGTAGATCGGCGCTAAGAGAAGATGTTACTAATACTTTTTGTTCTGAGAGACTTATAGTCACTTCATTAACGCCTTGGCCTTTTAATCTGTTTAGAACTCGTTCAACGGCTCCGGAACAGCCTTCACAAGTCATTTCCACGTTGAAAATATGTGTCTGGAAATGATGACATGTATAGTATAAATTTATACTGGTAGTAAACATATGCTGTAAACTCTACTCACCGATGACATTTTTATAAAGAAATTAAATTTAATTACGTTGAATTTGTACCAATTCTTGAATATGATAAAATTGACACGATATTCTATATTTCTTATCAAACACGGATTAGGTAAATCTTATCAACTAGGTAAATGTAATTTGACAGGTCCTTAACATAACGCAACCTTTTTTTGTTGGATGTGGATGTACACTTGTGCCTTAAGTAATTATCAAACCTGGAGAGCGCACATTGAATCGAACGTTTTTTCAAGCAATTGTACTCTTTCATCAAATATATTTAGTAGTTCAATAGAAAAAGATAACAGACTGCAATCGACTTGTCATTTAAATCCAAATGTAGCCGTTTTTCAATCTAGCTGGGTAGTGCTGGCCACTAATATGAATAAATAAAAATATTAAAATTGAAATTATGGATTGTAGGGAAAAATGTCTTTATTTTCTTACGTAACTTTAAGTAAGGATTATTTTAAGTTAAAGCGCTTATAACAGCAATGATAAAAAGTCAAATATACACATCTTTTTTTCTTTTTTACTTTAGTTATCACAGATATTCATTAATTAAATGCATAGCCAGAAAAGTACTTAAAACATTATAATAATAATAGATATATGACTCGAAAATTTTGGGTACGATCTATTTGATTCGAAGTAGTCATTATAGCCATAAGTACTGTATATTACTTAAGTATGTTCGTCGTAACGAAAACGAAATTTTCACTGCGCAACACTCCAACTATAATACGAGTTTAATTCGGGGCAAGGCCTAGCGTTTCATGAAATGCAAAACAATGACAGGAAGCATTTTATTTTTATCACCAGTCTGGTAATCATGGCGTGTTTCAGTTTGTATCGTGCGTTTCTAAAAAAATATAATAAAATATCTGCTGAAGCTGTAAAAGCCGCGGGGTTAACTGTACTATCACACAAATAAAAAGAAGAATTGTTTTTATACAGTTTCTCTTTATTAGGTTAGAGTGTGGAATTTAGGCGTCGCTAGTGAAGCAGGTGATAAAAAAAAAATTGTCCAAGGCAACTCAACAAAGGTCCATAAATAAATGTCTTACTGCCTACCTGCAGATTACCTTAAAAATGAATTATGGTGTCCAAAGTTGGCGATGCTCTTCTATGGATTAATATGTGAGGATCTAATAATAGCAAGTGTTTTCCTATCGATTTTGTTATTGAATTTTTTTTGTATTTCCGATGGATGAAAAATAAATTATGTCTGGGTGACGGCTGTACAGAAAAAAAATTAGAAGACAAAAATATCCTCTGTTTTGCTCAAAGCATTTTTAATTAAACTGTTATTTGGACGGCAGGAAATTAAAAAATTTTTTTTGAAATTACGCGGAATTGGAATGGATTGAAATTAACATGATTTTTTTATCATTGCTGTTAATAATACTTCTTAAATTAAATTACCCTTATTTAAAGCTACGCACGTAAATAACGTTTTTTTTCTAAATTTTATATTTTTATTCTTAATATTATAAAACGTGAAAGTATTCAACTTTATTTGTTGATATTTTATCGATATTATTGTGGTTAGTACTTCCTTACTAGAATTAAAAACGGTTACACGTTAATATAAATGCTCAGTCGGTTGTAGCGTGTCATCTTTTTCTATTACTCTACTAAGTACATTTGATGCATTAAATGTTTAGAGCATTGGTATTTATCAACATACAATGTTACGATAAAAACAGCCGTGTAGTTGTTTGCAACCTTCCATTCGTGAATTTTGTTTCTGTCTGTGATTAGGATATTTTGTCGTCTGTGCCTGTTGGTTTGACAAATGAGCAATTGGAATATGGTGTGCCTGTATCAGATTTTTTATTTATTAAGTTTTTCAGAATTCTTAGTATAATTTAAATAAAACTAGGAAAATGTCACTTAAGGAAAGCCTTAAAGAATTAGGCTGGTGGGTAAAGTGAATAAATTGTTCAGTCATTACAGTGTATTGGTTTTATTATTTCTGATTAGTGTATGATATTTCCAGGCACCTTACAGAGAGTGGTATTGATGCAATTACTGATACTGATGAAATTCAAGATGTTAATATTATTTGTCGGAAAGCTTTAGATGTAAGTTTTTTGTGATAATTTCATTTATAGTGTTTAGGTAACAAACGATACAGTATTTAAATTACATGATTGTTAAGTGTACATTTTCGTATTATTACAGTATGATCTGCGAGATATTGGTGCTCCTGCTTTTCCTGAAGATTTCACTAAAGATCCCTCCAAACTAGAGAAACCAATAGTTATTCAAATTCAAAAGATAAGAAATGTCTCTGCTCCAAAAGCAAATGAGGAATCGGGGTCTGCCCCACGGATGTTAAAATTGATACTCCATGACGGAAAATCGCATATCACAGGGCTAGAGATAAGTCCCATTCCTAGCCTTAGTATTAATACACCGCCTGGCACCAAAGTTTTGCTCAATAATGAAGGACTAGAAGCATGTCATGGGATAATTTGGCTTTCTCCAAGTGTTATTTCAGTTTTAGGTGGAAAAGTATCACACATGATTGAAAAGTGGGAGTTAAATCGAAGTTTGGCAAAGCACACTAGAGGTATTTGTACTATAATTTATTTTAACTTTCCAGAAATTAATATAGAAGCTGAAGAAACAATAATATACACTATTGTTTTTAATAATGTTTTGGTAAGTATGTTATGAAACTTTTTAAGATTTTAACAATCTCATCATCATCTTGCAGCTTTTGTTCTCAGATTAAATAATTATTATTTTCCTAAATTAATCTAAATTGTTTTACATTCATTGCATTAATGTTTATTTTAGGTGGTATTGGTGCAGAAGGTGGACCTCCTCCATGGATTCCATTTGGTCAACGTTTGGAGGCTCTAACTTTAGACAAACAATTTAAAAGCTTGCAAGATGGTGCAAAACAGGATAATGCAGAGTTTGAAGCGCAAAGAAAAGGAGCTATTGCAGAGGCACAAAGATTGTCTGGTGTAAAAAAGGTAATTTGGGGTTTTCACGGGTTAATTTTTCCCACACAAACTGTACTATTTATTTATATGTATATTTTTTAATAATCAATTTATAGGTATTTGGTGGAGGCACTAAATCTCTTTTGGATGCTAATGTACAGAAAATTGTTGATGCTGGATTTTCTGAAGAACAGGCTGAAAACATTCTTAAATATACCAAGAATAATGTAGATAAGGCCCTCAGGATTCTGCAGAAGAGAGACAATTCAGAAAACAGAAGTAAGGAAAAGCAAAAAGAGCCTGAGCAACCTAAGCGCAGGGGAAGAAGGGAAAAAGAATCTGTTGACGAGGACAGTATACCTGTGAAGCCATCAGGGAAGGTGTCATTATTTGATTTCTTAGAAGACAAACTACCTTTTGTCCCAGATAAAGATAAGAATAATCGACAGAATAATACAACTGCTGAAGATAGAGTTGAGAGAAATTATCCTAATAGGGAGAGAAGCAGTGCCAAAAGTAACTCTCGGTCTCACGGCTCAAGATATGATGGTGCTAATAGACATAAGTCGGATGGTAGAGGTCATTATTCACATGATAATCACCATCACAATTCTCATAGAGAAGAAAGAAAATATCAAATTCAACATGAGAAACCACCAAGATTCCAGAAAAAATTAGAAGAGAAAAATAAACAACATCAACATCTACATCAACAGCAACAGCAGCAACAGCACCAACAACAGCAGCAACAGCAACAGCAACAACAACAAATACAACAACAACATACTGTACAAAACAACAGTTCATATCATTGTCAGCAACCAAATCAATATAATGATCGTAATGTACGCCATGACAGGGGCATTATAAACAATTCCAAAATACATCAAAGTCATAATTACCACAATAACATTTCAGCCGTTGATTGTTTAACTGAAGCCACTGCAAATTTAAATCTTCTGACTAATCAACCGCAGCCAATAGAAGATGTATCTCAGTCTCGTAACTATCCACCACATCTAGAGCAAATGTATCCAATAAAACAGTCATATGTTCCCAATCCAAATGTGCCTGACATTCCTTCATACAGAAGGAATAATGACATTCAGAAGTATCAGGATCAATCATACCAGCGGAGGCAACAACAACAGCAGTCTAATGGCTATATTGATGCCCAGCAAAATCCTATGTATGCAAATATAAATTACCTCAGTGGAGCACAAGCTGGATATAGTGGGCGACAATATGGATATGGAGGAAGGCCTCAAGAATATAACAATTTGCGTGCTGGAGGGCCATTTTTAGCAGGTTCAATGCTTGGTTTTCAAAATACAGCGGTCAATGAACAAGCGCGTGCTATGCTGGGAGTGGGAGATATAAATTGGAAAGTTGGTGATAGATGTCTTGCACTGTATTGGGAAGATAATAATGTAAGATTCACAATTACTTTTTATTTTTAATATGATAATTATACTGTAATATAATGCATACTTTTTACAGTTTTATGAAGCAGAAATCACTGGGATATCAGCAAATACAGTAGTAGTTAAATTTTGTGCATATGGTAATCATGAAGAAGTATTAAAATCAAATTGCTTGCCGTTCCCTAATCAACGTAAGTGTTTCTATAAAATTTTGTAGTAAGCATATATATATATAGAAAACATTGTTTATTAATAGATTATAGTACTTATTTATTTTCCATATATGTTATATATTGATCAAGAAATCTTACTCCTCTTTTCAAGAAAAATTGTTAACATTCTTATTTATTTCTATTGAAACATTCATTTGGATGGCTACTTTGTTAACGGCTATTATACACTCCTGTTTTTGTGGGTTTGATCCCCACACCACATAAAAATTAGAGTGATCCACAAATAGTTCTTTTGGGCTTAAATATACTTTGTGTCCATTATTTCGTGTTTTTAGTGCAGGCAAAATGCTAAAAAACGAAATAAGTCGAGACAAAAATATATGTATAAGAAAGAAATATACATTTCAACTGGCAGCTTATGTCAACCCCCCTAAATATGTAAAATGTATTGTAAAAATATAAAATTTACAGTATATATATTGAAAATATGGACAGATAATACTTTCTTTCATAGAAGTTCTCAACGAAATTTTCGTTCGCAAATGAAATCTGATTTGCAGTGCATTTGCACTGCTTGAAGCATCTTGTCAGCAACAACTTTTTAGTGAAGTTTTACTAAAAGAGGATATACTTAAAACTCTATAACTATTTATTAAAAGTTACAAAGTAAAATATATTTTACAAATAAATAAACACCTTAATTTTTAGTAACAAATTACTACACGAAAATTGACCTTGTGTTGTTGGTATACTGGCAGGGCTGGATTTAGAGATCTGGAG
>DWHO01001145.1:0-16414 GCA_018247575.1 Eurytides lysithous rurik
GTAATGTTGCAAATGTCCATGGGCAGCGGTAATCGCTTACCATCAGGTGAACCGCTTGCTCGTTTGTCAGCCTACTAGATAAAAAAAAAATGTCAACTATATATATTCTATGTAGTTGATAATCGGTTAGCTGATATGCAATATGTTATATTCATCACTCATAAATAGATTCACTACAACACATACACATCAGCAGCATCGATGAACGCTGAAATGTCTTTTAGCTACCTCGCACACCAACGAAGCAAAAATTTAAAAGGTACGCACGCAGGTACAAATTTATAAGGTACATAATTATCTGAATAAATAAATTATATTTTTGAATAATATTATGACAATATTTTAATAGTAAGATTTGTTAGAATATAGCAGAATTACAATCCAAGTCGGTGCTTCCTTTCGTAGTTTCCTCACAAATGTAAAAATGACGAATCGGAAATACTAGTAAAGACCCATTTGAATGAAAATATTTTGATTTTATTTAAAAGAAAATCAAAACAGGCATACATAAATGATTATTTACATATTTACAGTTGTCACTTCTCCTTGACCTAGCTCAATATCACCGCTACGATACTTGTAACATGGCACCAAATGAACTATTAATGTTCTGCAGTTGGCAGCGTGTCTAATCTAAAACTGGTGGCATACTAGCAGTTATTGGCTTAGTTGTTTAATGGCCATAACATATACATATTTGGCTTAGTTCTAGCAAAATGATCTAACTCGTGTAAGAGGCGCAGTTTTTATTTGTTGAAATTCGTTATACTCTTTCTTCCTTTGCTGTAGCAGTATTAATGTCTCGTAGAATCCGCTTTAGTAAGCTACATTAATGCGCTCTCTCAATTATGTCTCACTTCATTGAATGAAGAACGGGGGGCAGAGCCAATCACAGTTTTTTTATTGTTTTTTTTAGTGGTTTAATGTGACGATGCGCAAGTCGTGCGCCTAATGCTAAACAATACGATTATCGATAACGTAGTATACCACATTAAAATTATTTGGTCCAGTGGTGCACTCGTCAAAAAAAGATTTTAGATGTTATATTTAAGTATATAACTCGGGAAAAATGACATGAATGGAAAATTCAAACTGGCACATGAGCAGGATATCAACAGGCTCGGCGGCAGAATAACTGACAGTGTCCCATACAAGGCGGACTCTGCAAAGGAGCACTTAAAAAAGTTAACTCTAATCGTTTAGTGTTTTGCCGTGGGCCTGTGCTGCTTACCATCAGAGGTCTGACTCGCTCTTTCCATCAAAGACTTTCATTACAAGTAGTTTATAAATAATCAATGAAAATTCTATTCAACCATATACATATATCACTTGCTTTAGCCTCTCGTTTTATTTATGAGTTACAAAGTAAAATTGTCACATTTAAGAATATAATGTAATTAATGTACAAATGGAAGAATTTTTCCCTATAATGTGATTAAAACATTATCTAATAAGGCGATGTTCTAATGACGCCGTACAATAACTAAAAATGCGCCAAGTGGTTCTTATGTAACGTAATACACAATTTTAAAAATGATTGACTGGTTTTGTTCAATTTCAATATTTTGTATATATATAACATAAATACGTTTTAGGTAAAAGTAAGTTAATATTATATGATTTATTAAATTTTAATTTTATAGAAAAAAATATTGTTTTGTAAAATTAAGAATTTAATTAGACATACCTTGTAGAAATTACGTCACGGTTAAATAAAAAAATTGAGCCAAGCGTCCGACGCATAGCAAATATTAACAGATTA
Source organism: Eurytides lysithous rurik (assembly GCA_018247575.1). Classification (NCBI taxonomy): domain Eukaryota; kingdom Metazoa; phylum Arthropoda; class Insecta; order Lepidoptera; family Papilionidae; genus Eurytides; species Eurytides lysithous. The sequence continues at coordinate 1,763 of DWHO01001145.1, forward strand.
ATGTATTAAAGTGTATTTAGTAAAGTTAAAATTAAAAACTTTATAACAAAGTGATTATTTTAAATCGTGTCAAGTGTTGTAATGATACGTAACATCTTGTCTTAACAAACCATTAGAGGCCGGAACAAGTGACGCATAGTTCGGGCTAATTGCCAACAAACGCGATCACTAAGTGATTGATTCTAGAGCATTTCTGATTAGTCTATGGATGATTGATTTACATGGATGTTGTATCGATACGTTTGTTATATAGCTTAGCGTTTAATTTTATATCAATTAGTTCAAGCATTCATGTCTACTACTATGCACGTGTTCTTTCTTTCTTTCTTTCTTTATTTAAAAATACTGCCCTCATTGTAAGATAGAAATATCTTGTGTTACAAGGGCTTTTTACATACATAAATTTCACACGGACAAACGCCCAGACCCGGAACAATCATCTGTAGTTCGTACAAATATTTGTCCCGGGTGGGAATCGAACCCACGACCAGCGACGCCGAAGTCAGTAGCTTAGCAACTGGGCCAAACGGTTCACATCAATCTCGTAGCTTATTCCCGTACCCTAGAATTAGACATTTTGCTATTTTTCTGTTGCCTGCCATAGTACTACATCATCTTTGCATTAATTTAAGTACTAATTCCTTAATTATTGTTTTGAGTATAAATTACATTTAATTAATAAAGGCTATGGACATGTTTTACACGAAATTTCGCCCATTTAAAAGGTTGGTCATATCAATAACTGTTAAGTAACTAACATATGTATAACCGATTTAACGAATTAAAAGTATCTTATGTAATAACAGATTAGAAACCGTAGCCATTATAATAATAGATAAATTATAAATATGGCTCGCTTGGTATATAACATGAAAAAATATTAAAATATGGCCTACTATAGAGCTCGTTAGGCGCCTCTAGAAAAGGTAAACCTTTCGGATACCCATTTTTATTCAGTTTGATATAGGTTAACTGCCACGCGATCACAATACTGTATGTTTTACAAATACAGAAACAAAGTATGCAAAAATAAGAAGATACAAATGGATGTCTCTGACCTAACATAATTTTTTAAGTAAAAAAAAAATACTAATAGTTAAAAAAAACATCTTTTTAATAAAACAAACAGTTGAATTTCTACGAATTCTTGGTAACAAATAGGTCTGAGATTAATTTGCGAAAAACAAATCTTTGTTATTGAACTAAAATAATAGTTAAGAATAAGATTTGAAGAAAAATAATTTTTGTTTGATCGATATATTATTACTAGTAAACCTTTCGGTGTGGGTTTAAGGAAAAATAAGAAATACACAAGACTGATGACTTTGCTACGAGAGTATACGCATAAGAGACTTCATATTGAGCTGTATTTAATTAACGAAAATTTCGACATTAGATTCTTAAGTCTTGAAGATTATGAAAATAGAACTCGACTTCGAAGCGAAGTTTTCATGATAAAACTGTAAACGACCTTATTCGAGATCTAGGGAACTTATGTCAAGCAAGACCTGGCGCTAGGCATATCTAAACAGTACAACAATTGGCATGTATTATAGCCCCGAAACTGACACAATAAGGTCACTCAGAACGCTTGACTTGGCTGTCATTGTTTCTTAATTATTATTTTTTAATTGAGATAGACTCTATGCATTAAAACAAATTATTATACATACCTACTAACGGAAATAGTGAGTACTAAAGTTTTTAATTGAATTCTTTTCAAAATGAATGCATTCAATTATTGCCAATGTTCATTGGCGGGCATTAATTCTGTTGTTATAACTTTAAAACACATTACTTACTGCGTGAAAACTGCGCTATAAAATGTGACCTTTCTCCTTAAAGCGTCCATCAAAATTGTAATCTTCAGATAAGTCTTATTAAATTTTTATATTTACCGGACTTTATTACGTTACTGATTGATGTTTGTATCTTATAATTACATAATTTTATTTTATAAAATTAAAAGTTACAAGCCAGGAATATAAGGTAACCGGCAGTAATTTCTGTGGAAACACTGTTTGTTGTAATGTTTTCACGTTAATGATTCCATGAACCTGATATTGCTATGATGCTTGTATCATTTATTTCCCTATGTGTATGCATGTGTTCCTTACCACATAATAAAAAAGTATACATGAATTACGTATTCCCATGTTCCATCCATCCATTCCATTTGAAGATGAAAATATTCTCTTCAAATAACGTTCGGATATTTATAATGAAGTTAACAACAACTTAAGGGCGTCAGTAATAAAAATTGTTTACGACAGTAAAGCTATAAACTGCGCAGATATGACTGTTTACTGTCTGTTACTGGTAGCCCGTAGAAGATTTTAAGAGCAGGTATAAATTTCGTAACAAGTCAAATATAAAGGGAGAGTGTAGAATGTTTTGAAACTGACTTAGACTTTTGATTAAAACGGATCATAAACCTTTTAATCGAAACACTAACACGATGTCGCATTTCATCACAAAGTAGGCATATACACTAATTTATCGTAATACGAGCAATAAAGAAGGCGGTAATAAGGTCAGAGAAATTCATTACTATGGCTTAGAATTACAACCGACACAGATTAAAAGTTGCTCAACCACGAATTCTCCTTAAGTTGGACGCATTGTGAAATGTATGGTTTTTATTAAAAAATTAAGTGACGACACGCGCAAGTCGGGCGCCTGAAGATAAGTATACGAGTGTTTGACGTAGCCCGACGCTCATTACCCATCATAAAGACGGGGACGTATATTCTCGAGGCCAGTAACTTCCATGGAAACAGAAGGGCACAATAAAAAATATACCGGGACGTCAATAGGCGAGATATACAAGAGTCCTACCACTTATAAATGATTAATATTTAATACCGAGAGGACAGAGGCGTGCGTCTAATGGTAACAACACTGTTCGAAACAGTATTTTAAACTACACCGGTTCAAAACTGATTAGTATTGCGATGTACTCATCAGTAAGAGAAATAAGATGACGTATATTTATGTCCAGTAATTACGTTAACGACATTACCCTTTAAACGGGAATATATTAATGCTTACACATTGCTGCTTGGAGACAAAATAATTGGCAATGCATTGGTGATGTTCGAGGAGAACTCAACAAAAAAAAAAACACAACTTACCACTTACAATACGAGTATAGAGCTTCCCGAAAAACTAAATCATTCTAATTTCAAGTACTAATACATTCATGAAAAAAATTATAAAATGTATAAACTATATTTCAACTTGAACATTTACCGTTTATCAGAATGATCTATCACGAATTAACGCAATGGAAATTTATTTCGATCGATATGGATTTCTTTCTTTTAATTAAAGCAGTACAACAATAGTTGGCTATATATTGAAGTTAAGAAAATATAAAACACCTAATAGTAAACCCAAATATACGTAATTTACTTGAAGCACGTAAAGGGCCTCTTTACTGGTTTGTCGTACCATCAGATTAAAATGAAAAGTAATAAAATCTGATGACTGAAAATTAATATAATGAAACGGGTTTTTGTTCGTCATGTCCGCGTAAATCGGGAGATAGTTATTTCCATACTACGTTTTTAAGTAAACAAACTTTTTTATAATTATTTATTATTCATATATGTTTTTCTCGGTAATTGTCATTCGCAGAGCTATTTTGATTAAATGTAGCACTCCTGTTTTATTGAGATCGAACCGTGGTCGTTTCATAGTAGTTAAATTGTGGATATGGTTCTTTTATGTTTGCTCGCACACTGTTGACCTAGTTTACAATCGAAGCAAATAATTTGCTACTGCGACCTGATTATATCAATCACTATATTTTATTTATTTCTTTTATATCTTATTTGCCTTCCTACGAAAATAATACTGGCTGTTGCAGCAGCCTTATTATCTGTGTACATATGTAGCAAAATGATTAACTAAATAGATATTTTTTGATAACTGAATGTATTGGAAGTTTAAAAATGAAGTAAGAAAGTGAATATGCAACATTTTTCACATAAGAAGATCAGTCATGTTTTATAAGAAAGCAGTAAAATAATACGAAACGTACTATAAAGGTTCTCTTTAATACGTTAGTTAACTTGTATAATCTTAACTTTATAAAGGTGTTCAGTATACTCTTATGTAAAAAAAGTATAAGATCGTAACATAACGTCAGTCTTCGGATTGTGACAAAAATTGTTGTCAAATAATGATGTTAATTAATTAATCCCTTAAGCAACAATAAAAAAATAGAAAGAATTTTTTTTCTTTTTACATATATAAATAAAAAAAAGAACGTAAAGAATTTAAGAAAAGCCTTTCAGTATGTCACTGCTGAAGGCAGTGGCGTAAGAACTCTCAAGAACCACTTTCTAAGAAAGAAAATGTCCGATGCCTATCACATATTGTACATTCGGTTGGCGCAATGCGTATGTAAACTTGAACTTTGGCATATCATAATCTTCTCCGGTATGCAGCTACACATGCAATTAATACCGTGTATACGATTGTTACGTCTCTTAAATACTTCTTTACGTTTGATTTTTATATATAAAATAATACATAACATTTATTTGAAATATGAGAATATTAAGGCAACATATATGTATTTTCTTAATACTTCTTACTCATAAAAATTTCTTTAGGACCTTGCGATAAATAATTACAAAAGCTGTGAAAAACTGGAGAAAATGAAATTGTTATTATCGTCATATACATTAAATAATTTGGAACTTCAAAGAGATATAGATAGACATTATTAAAAGTATTGTTTGTGTTTTCTATTTTTTTTTTGTTTATATTAGTTATAATTTTTTTTGTATAATTCGATACATTTAACAGATTTTGTCCAGTGTTTAAAATATTGTTGCCCGATGAAAGTCTCGATTTAAAGTTTGTTAAAAGTGAAGTAATGAAAGGGATGGAACCTCTTAGTTTTAAACATATTAGGTGAAACATGTACACGAATACCAATCTAATATATAATGATTTTGTTTGGATAATGTTGCGGTAATTCTGCTAGTTTTAATGTGTCGGTTTATGTCTCGATCAATGTCACAATTTTGTGAAAGCAATGAACCGAGGGGAATCTGAGATCAGACCGAGCCGTGATGCTTCAATTAGCAATTTATACAGGCGTCGTACTATGGTTAACCACCAAGTTAAAAATTTACAGTTGGACGTATTACATGTATTGAATTTAATAATTTCATTTCAATCTTCTTGTAAGCTGAAACAACAGAGATAAAAGAATTTTTAGGAAATTTATTAAAAAAACAAATATATAAAACAAAAAACAAAGATAAGTAAAGTCATTACTTTCCCAATGTTTTGTGATGCGTACCAAATAAAAAAAAGATGTCACTCATGAGGATTAGTTACACTAATTAAGCTAAAGAAGTAGGTAAAGTATATTAGTAACAAAATGCAATGAAAATGAAATAACATTATCTACAGATGAATATTAATTTTGAAATGTAAAACATTTCAGTGACCTCAACAATGTCTGGAAATACGTACACAATTCTCTTGTCTGCAATTAGTCTGTTTACGCTGCAACTGTTTGATTTTACCCTTAACAAGCCGCCGCTGCTATTTTTGCATCTAGAATCAATAATTGTTTTACAGATGATGATCAAATGCTGACGAACTTTGTCAAAATTTATTTACCTAAGTCTATTAGCGTAGAAAATCGCTAATAAGGCATATGACATTTAAATACAGTAACAACATAAACGTAATTCTTCACAGGGTTCTGCAATGATATCTAATATTTAGATAATTTAATATTTTACGATTATATTTTAAGATATAATAATTTACGAGCCTCTTTCCACATTAATAATGAAAACCAATTGCGCTAGCTAATAATTAGTGTCGTAAAAAGTCACCAAAAATGTTTACTAGAAATTTAATAATGATTGATACAAAACGACTAATTGTATTTCCCATTCTACAGTGAATTTGTTAACTGGGTTATTTAGTACGTGTCAGGCTTTGTGAGGCTTCAGTGTTAAAAAGATTATGATTGGTTAAGTAACATTGTGTGGATTTTCGTGAGCTTGTTGCCGAAGTTAAATTTTATGTACAAATTATTTTCAAATATCACATAGGAACTATTAGACGAGATGCTTAAAAAATTATTGCTTAAAGTTCCTTTTGTGCTGAAAATTGCTATCAAAATTTAAATAGAATGATCCTACGAAACTTCTTAAAATAAAGTATACCTTCCTAAGTTGACATAACAAAAATAAATGTCATAAAATATGTAGATAATATTTCACAGTGATAGCTATTCAAAACATCAATGATATTGGAGTAGTTTGTCTAGAATCCAATGGATATTTTCACGAGAAACTGTAACGTACATTCGTACGTTATACGGCGCAGTATGCACTGTTGTGGCCGGTGTATATTGGAAAAGCTAAGAGCTTAGTAGTTGCTCGTGAACCGTCGTGGAGGTTGGTCATGCTTTAAGCTGCGAACTCAGCCATGATAAATGCGATAGTAAACGCGAAACGTTTATTTTGAACGTTGATATATTTATTAAGTTTTTAGTTTTTTTTTTGTTTCCAGTTTGTGCTTATTTTGTTGTGGTACTTTATCCTGAAGAATGTTATATTTATATACCGTTTAGTGGAAGGCTGGAAAGGGTAAGTGTAATTCGTTTTATTTTGACATTTAATCTAGCTTGTTAACTAGAGGTACATATAGTTTTATACCATAAAATAAGTATACTTAACATCTTATTATAAATTATTAAAAAAAATTGGTATTTTATATTAAGTGATTTATTTTACATGGAAATTAAGAATTAATTCGTACCTGTTTTAATATGTCTAAAGATGTTTAAACCATTAAAAAATTAAATAAATAATCGAGTAAATAGTAAGTCAAGAAAGTCGAATATATTGAAAATATAAAAAGTATTATTTTAGCAACCTATATCATCTGCTTTTAGTTTCATTGTAGTATTTTTTATTGTATCTAAATATGGCTGTGTAATATATAAAGCTAAAAATAAGATTTCTTTTTTTTTCGTTTTAATGAAGGTTAAAGATTATCTTTAAAAAAAAATTGTTGAAAGTTAATAGTTATAAACTTTTTAATGTGTAGCTAAAAGTGTATCTCGCCTTACGAGTAGCGTATGTAAAATTGGATTAGTTGCCAATTGCCATTTTTTCACGGTCAGTCGTAGAAATGCTACTGTTTTATGGTTTGTTATTATTCTTTCTTTATCTCGAATTTCGAAGTGGTATAATATGGAGTGAAATTATAAACACTTTTTGTAAGTAAATAATTTATAACATAAATGATGAATTCGGAACGCGGTCAGTTTTTTAAAGGCTAAAATGGATAAATCTTTTTAAATGAATCAAGTATTGCAGATTAACTTGATATTATATTTTATACAACATTGTACATATATATTTTTATTTTTCCTATCAACGTGCGCGCTCTGTTACGCTAATTTAATTATCATAATTGGATAACAATAACGAGGTGATATACTTATGTCTTAACGGTCTTCTATAATATCGAATAAACGGCGAAAAGTGTAGTATTTCATTTACGTTCTGTTTATAAAATAACGTTGACTATGTTACGCATTTGTTATTCGACGTGATAACTTAATTTTATGGTGGAATATTGTAATTTACGAATTAAAGTTGGTCCTTTATCGTATTGAATAATGCATAATTCGATCGAGGTCACGCCGCGGCTGCTCTAGGGAATTCTATCGTTTCAGTTTAGTGCTATATTAAATAGCTGATAATTTAATTTAAATACAGTGATTTTTAAATATAGTAACCGTAATTAATACGTTAGATTTTGATAACTTTTGATTAGTTAGTTAGGTATTGTTAATTCCGATTTATTGTTATGTCAACGTGAAAGTATTTTTATTAGACTCTCAATTGACCTATTTTATATAAATGATCGTGATCAAAATGAAGACCACAGTCGTCGACCGCGTTGCTTTTTTTCTGTAACTCTCATCGTTGAGATATTTTTTCCGTTCCAATTTATAATGGTTCGCGATGAATTAGCTTTATACGTCGGGAGCGTTTCTTTAATGTAGAACTCGGTGGATTGTCGTCTTTACAGGATCGTTTATTTTCGGTGTTAGAGCGACAAGAGCGTTGACTCAGTGCGATTACGATTTAAATATAGGCGGGGGCGAGATGCCAAATCATCGGGGAAATGCTCGGGTCCGGCCTGACCGTAACTCGAACGAGTTATTCGATTGTTTTGTTCAATTGGTTCACCCTCGGTTCTCTAATTCATACAATTTAATTATACACATGTTTGCCGAAGACCATTGAAGATTTAATTAAATTTGGTACGTGTTTGATTTATAAATAAATATGGCCTGATCTTATACTAATTTATAAAGAAATAATTGTCATGTTATTAAATTTTTTTCTGTCAAAACACATCGAAGATGTTATCAAATTTCGTACATTTTCAAAGAAATTTTTTAAGGTTTGCTCTTTTACTAATAGAAAAAGTAACAATCGTCATGTTATTAAACTATTCTAGTTTACTTTGTATTATAACTCATCGCAATATATAAATATTCATATAATTAAATTGTGTGTTTAGTGCTGTCTGAAAATGAACTCGATTTAATCCATTCGTATATACAAACAACACAAAACCTTTATGTGTACATATGTAGATACTCCGTAATCCCCTTTTGGTGCATTAAACGAATAGCATGTGTACAAAAGGACGTTTTATTTGTGAAAGCATTGTGATTAATGGCCTTCACGCGACGTGGGATTTTACAGGTCGAGATCTTTTGCATTTTCATATCGCACGGAGCGATATGCGCAATATTAGACAAGAGTAGAAACATTTCCTTTATTCATAACAGTTTACACTTTTACGAAAAAGTAGAATTTTTAAATTTTCTCAGCGATTTAATCTTTTTAATGGCACCCTCTAAATGTCAACTTTGATTATTTGTGATCGGTTTAAATTTTAGTGCTTCATTGTTTTGTTTTCGTCGAAATATTCTAGATGACGGATGGCGTCGACAGTGGCGGTGACAAATGTAATTACGATTTGTCGTCAAGTTGTCGGTCGTTTTAAATAAAGGTACGACTCGAAGTAATTCAGTTTTCATTTTTATAATTTGTGTAGACACAGCTGACCGCGCTTGAGTTGACATTGAATCGCCACGGTGCCTATCACTTTCTCGTTATTGAAGTGGTTCACGGTTAACAAGGTGCTTGGATTAGATAGACATTCGGTAAAAGAAGCTTTGTACTCTATTCAGAATGATAGTTTAAACTTAATGAAACCAATCTCGTTTTGTATTTACTGCGAAATTGAATATTTTGAATTTTAAATCAATTTTTATAAGAATAAATGCCTCTAAATTAATTTAGTAAGCACCAACCTTGTCCGTAAACAGTAGCACGAACAATTTCGAACCCTTTTTGATTTTACGCCACTATCGTCATCTAGGGATGTAAGGTTAATTAATCTCTATACCTAGTTATTCCTCTGGAGACACTGTCTTTCATACCGCAACATAGTCGTGTTTCAAAATTCTGCTTTAGAGCAAGCAATGTGGTAATAAACTCGGCGGAATTTCCAAAAGTCCTTCTACTACTGCTACTGATGTGGCGCTGATCCCAAAGTGGATTTTGGCCTCCAACTACAAATGAAGCTAGAGTTCCCAGAGTTCTTAAGATCTTCAATCCTCAAGCGCTCGATGATATAATAAATAATAACACACACATTTAAAACAACAATTCAAATAAGCATTGTAATTCGAAATATTTTTAAAGGATACTTTGTATACAATGGATTACTAAGTTGTTGGACTTTACTGTAGTATATGGAATGGTGGTAATTCAATCAGGCCAAACTGTATTATGTAAGCACTACTATTTTCCGGTTAAAAAAAAAACAAAGTTGTCAGCGTAATTACAGGGGGTGTGGATGAAACATCTTTGTTCTCTGGTAGACAAGTGCGGTGGGTGGTCAAGCAGGTTCTGTGCATATGATCTTATTGTGGCGTAGTTGATTAGTTCAGTATTATTTAATAAAATTGAGTTTTAGTAATTTTAATTACGAAGCGTAGTGGCGTAATGCTGTTATGGGCAGTGTCCAACTTTCTCCTCTCCTCCTGTCCATGTTTTTTTTCAGAGAAATTTGAACCCTTTTGATAGTATTATTTATTTTAGACTGCACGGGAAATAAATTTAGTATTAAATAAAATATAAAGAGAGGATATGAAATTATCAATGTTGGTATTCTTTTTTATTACTTTTTTAAACTTATGTTGAATTGTTCATTGTCAAGTCTCAACTTGGTTATTACTATTCATTGGATACGATTTTCATTTCGTCTGGGTACATTACCTTTTGTAGAGTGTTTTATACTTCGATTACTAAAAGTGGCAAAAAAAGGGTACGGTTAATGTCAAAATATTTTATTAGGTTCAAAGGCGAATAGAGTTGAAAGACAGTTCTAAAAGTTTTGTTTAACACATTATACAATATCTCAACCACCATGCATGTGAATTGGTTTAAACGTTGAGAAGATAAGTTAAGTTAAAATTTGAAAAGTCTTTAGATTTTCAGAACAAAAAGCTATTCACCCAAATGGATTATACGCAGGTGACAAGCAAAACTCTTCTATTTTAATGTATTTGAGTCAGCAACATCATACCGAACTTTCTAAGAAGTTTGTTCTTTGGTTTACAAATTGTGATTGCTTGCATCTTAAGACTGTCCTTAGTAGGTATCACAGGTTATCTATAACATATTCTTAGTTGTAGTAGGCATCGTGTTTATAGCATATTCTTAGTTCCTCATAAACTTTCAAACTGTGACGAAAAAGTTTTACTGATACGTGCAATAGAAGCGGGAGAGAAGATTTTACTGCTCTACCGTGTCCATAATATAGAAAACGTCATCATATCAACTATGGTAAAATTAGTGGCTAAGCACGAAGTATTGATACGGATGATACTCACGAATGGATTAATAGAGTGTGATCAAAATTGACGGAAAAATACACCTCAAGTGACAAGGAAAAAGTGGAAACAGATCCGGAGTTTGATAGCGACGACGACCTTTCACTAACCGAGTGGACTTAACAGTTCAAAATGGCAGGAAGTTTTAAAGATAGTCTCCAAATCTATATCAAAGTAAATGACTGTCTGGTTACAACGGCTTGACTCACAAACAAAGAAAATTTGGATTCAGTGAAAAAAACTGGGAATTAAGAACAAGGAGACGAAGAACATGAGATGGATGAGCCTGAGCCTCCATTGAGCTATTCTTTATTAAAATTCCCATAATATTTATTTTAGGTCCTCAAAATTTTCTAGTACGATAACAGATATTATTCAAAGTTTGTTTTTGACAAAAAAAAAATAAGTTTACAGAATAACTTTTCGTTCACAATTTGGTTATAGATAAAGTACAACACGACACGAAATTGTTAAAGTTAGCTTATAGGGCTGAGTAGAAGAAAACATAAATTAACAAACTTTTCTTATTAGGCGTCGGGTTATGTCGAATCCAAGAGGGTATGACGTACCCTTAAACAGGCACCAATGTTGTTTTAATGCATCAAAGTTTTGTTCTGCGTATCATTATGTTTAAGAACAAAAAACGTGAGACAAAATAGTAATGATATAAGATAAACATTAAAGTAAGTAAAGTAACAGCCTATATATGTCTCACTGCATCACTCATCACAGGGCTCCTCTATTCAGCAGGTGCAAGGTTAAAAACAGCCACACAGTAGGGTCGCGCCCTACTGTGGATTGGCGGACTTTACATATTTAGGATTTTTTTATATTGTTTCTTAAATATGCAAGTTTCCTCATGATGTTTTTCTTTTCCGTCACGGCCACGTACTACCTAAAATTGGTAAACATTAATTAACATTTAGAGATTTAAATTCTAAATTAATCAAAATTAACAAAAAAAAAAAACAAGACAGACTTATCATAATAGATTCAAAATAATTTCCTTTTATTTCCCATTGTTTTTCGTATATAAAATAACCCGCCTGGAGAAATACTGTAATATTGTTATTGCACACAACGTAGTAATATTCACTTTGCCATTTTTCAGGGCAATATTTTCAGAAAAAAAAACAATTTTCATAGTGTTTGGAAATTTTTAGTTAGTTCAAACACTGAGTAGAAACGAATAGTTATAAGCATGTTTCTCGTTCACAAAGCAACGTGTGCCCGACACGACTCGCTCATTTCGTGACTCTATCCTCTTAAAAAAAATTAAAAAACAACGGAGCTAAAGAGCTATTTTAAATTTGAAAGTGTGATTGTTGGTTTGTCCTTCTTTCAAGTAGCAACAGAACCAATGATCGATACCTATGATTTTTTAATTCAGGAGTCTATCAAAAAACGGCAAAAATGACCCGAAATCAAAATCTACGCTGCTTTCACATTATTGCTTGGTGGAATTGCGGACTACGAAAAAACATTCTATCGCACACAAAATCATTTAATTCAATTGTTAATTTGACTGGCCCGTTGGTGTAGTGGTTAGAGTCCTTGATTGCAAAACCAAAGGTCGTGGGTTCCATTTTCACCCGAGAGAAAATATTTTTGCGATGTGCATAGGTATTTGTTTTGAGTCCAGGTGTTAATTATTTATATAAGTATATATTTATAAATATATAATTATATCAGTTGTCTGATTACCATAGTAGAAGCTCTGCCTAGTTTAGGATGACAATGTGAGAGATGTCCCATGATATTATTATTATTATTAATTTAAGCTCATTGTTTACCGAAACAGTTTCTAATATATTCACGTAATGAAAATTGACTTTGCGTAATGAGCTCGTTTACATACACACCTACGTCTTTCAGTTTACTTCAGCTATTGTCTAAATGTGAAGTTAGGTTTCATTACAAAGTTAAGAGGTCAATTTTAAATTTCATCATGTAACCGAAGACGCTTTCCATTGTTGTATAATATTTTAAGTACATATTTTGTATGAACGTAATAAAAAGCTCGTTAAGAAAAAACTTTTAGCTGCTTTATGCATGATTGCATCAAAGGTCACGGGTTTAACTCGGGTTCGGGAGAAGGGACAAAGTACTTGGATTGTTGTTTCTTAGGGATCTCTTACTTGATCGGTTGTTAATTAAGATATCCTTGAATGGTACTTCGGCACAAGGACTGCGACCGTAACGACCGATGATTGTTTGACCTAATTGACTACGGTGAAAACTGTCCCGGAAAGCGATATACCTTCATAGGTATATCGCCTTCATAGGCATATATTTTACCTGGTTTAAAGCAACGACTACCTACGACGTGTACAAATCTTACACGTGTGTAGTGTTATATAACTGCTCGTTGATTGTTCCTGCAAAAATTGATGCCTCCTTCGACAGGGTCAAGGTAGAAGTTAATGATGATGATCGATTGGCCGAAAAGAGTGATTTGCTCTAGTTTTATGTTTAACTTTTTTTTTAGTTGGCGGATTTCTGTCACTCTGATAAAGTTTTGGACACTTAGCGTCTTGACGAATGTCGTTCTTGTAGAGAGGCAGCTCTAACAAAGAAAAGTAATGTAATTAATATCGAGAGCAGCGTTTGGAACATAAGGTCCGTAAGATCAAGACAATATTACTTCTACTTCTCTGTCGACAGCCAACGTCACATCAAAAATTGCACCCCGTAGTTGCAGGATGGGAACCTCTGACTCATTTCTAAATAATTTTCTTCATCGATATGTTGTGAAGCGACGAATGTCTACAAAATGGCCGAAAGCCATATTTTCAGAGTTCATCGGGCTATGAGGGATAAGAAAAAAGTGTGCACTATAATATCTTTTATGCAATTGATTCATCTTCTGTAGATTGGCAGCCGTAGCCGAAATTTGGTCAGACGTATTTTTTATGGGGAAATAACGTAACAGGATCAGCAAGCCGTGCGCCTGATGGTAAATGATATGCCTCGTAACAACAGCGCTATAGAATATTCTAACCTATACGATTTTAAAAGCAGTTGACTGCGTTCCGCTTGTCACCTAAATATATAACGGTCTTTATTGAAGCATAATAATGATAATGCAATAAAATTGCATTGGAATTATCTATAAACATTTAGTATACATGTATGAATAACACAACAGTGTGTGTTGTCAGTGATGACTTACGGCACCGAGACGTGGTCGATCACAGTGGGTCTCATAAAAGGTCACTCAAAGGGTAGAGGGCGGATGGGTGCTTTGCTTGGAGTTTCTCTTCGAGATCGACTCAGAAATGAGGAGATCCGTAGAAGAACGAAGGTTGCCGACATAGCCCAACGAATTGCAAACCTTAAGTGGCAATGGGCGGGACACATTGCACGCAGGACTGATGGCCGTGGGCATTAAAGTTCTGGATTGGAGACCACGGACTGAATGCGAAGTGTTGACAGGCCCCCCACAAGGTGGACCAACGATGTGGTGAAGATCGCAGGAAGCCGATGGATGCGAAGAGCACAAAACCGACAGTCTTGGAAATCCTTGGGGAAGGCCTATGTCCAGCACCACTGCTGTCCGTCCGTCTGTGCCGTACGTCCACACGTCATTTGGTTGACGATGACTTTTTTTTTATGGATTAGGCTGACAAACGAGCAAGCGGCTCACCTGATGGTAAGTGATCACCGCCGCCCATAGACAT
>DWHO01001146.1:0-16408 GCA_018247575.1 Eurytides lysithous rurik
AAAGCTATTGAGAAAAACCGGCCGGAGCTGGTGAATAGGAAGGGCGTGGTGTTCCACCATGACAACGCCAGACCGCAGTCATCTATAGCCACGCAGCAAAAATTGAGAGCTTGGCTGGGATGTGTTGATGCATCCTCCGTGTAGCCCTGACCTTGCACCATCAAATTTCCACCTGTTTCGGTCATGGCAGAACTCTTTAGGAAGCATAAAGCTAACCTCAAAAGAACACTGAACAATACCTGTCAGATTTTTTTAATCAAAAATCTCTAAATTTCTACAGGAATGGGATCATGGCACTACCCACAAGAGGGCAACAAGTCAACGATCAAAACGGCACATACATATTATAAATAAATAAAAAATTATACCTAAAAAAATATTTTCCTTTGTTACAATAAGAAAATACTTTTTCCCCGACCTTATTTTATAGTGCACAAACGTTTGCGCAGACACAGTTGCACTCACTCTTCCTTTACTCTATACTATAGCCTGCCCATCCTACTATAGCCCGATGGGACGGATAACCGGCACCACCAGCGAGAGATGAGGCGTTGTCACCACTAGCTTGGCGACGCTAGCCGGACGGATCGCTCGTTGAGGACGGTGCTTCATGCAGACCATTGTGTGCGACAGGCCAAAGCAGCTCGAGCATTTTTTTACTGTGGGGAAATCCAATATGGATACCTAGCCCCATATATCAAGTGCCAGGTGATATTGGACTCGAACTGACTAAAACCTCACGTGGTCGCCATCAGCTCTAATATACGAGGCCACGAGATCTCTATTCGGACCATTATCGTGGCGCCTTCTAAGCTCTGCTTGTCAATTTATATCGTAAATATTCAATGGGATAAAAGTATTCAATTAGTTAAATTCAGTAGAAAACGATGTCTCTTCGTATAAATTCGTTCAGCCGTCTTTGCGTGATTAAGTAACGAACATCGAAACTTTCACATTCATAACTACTTTCAAGTTTACTTTAAATTCGTTTCGCTTTAGAATTATAATATAAAAATGAGAATCCGATAGAATACATAATACATACATTCCTTCACCTCCCTTGGTTTCAGAACCTTTGATAGTTTCGACATCGCTATTCGGACGTTTGTAGTACCTATGCTCATGTAATTGGCACGCGCCTAAAACGTCGGCCTGTAACATTTCGGCTAATTAACAGCATTGCCGGTCGGCGGCCAGTGACCGTTTTGCCCGTCGTACCATAAAAGCAATTATAAAACGCAACATCCCCTATAGTTATGATCGTGAAAATAATTATAACTATTGTGCTCGCTATGCGTTAAGTCGTACGTCCGTCCGTACGACTCTGACCCAGTTCCTAGTGGTGGTATCTCATTACGCTTGAAACGTGTGAGATATCGTCCGCCTTATTAACATAAAACCGTCGTAAATATGCATACGCAGAGTGTCGGACGCAATGCGGTTTCGCAACGGTCTCAGACACATTGCGCGTCGTAAGCAAATAACCGAAGACAATTATTAGCGTCAATAAAAAGGCATAAACAGCCATTAGCTTCACTTTTGCTCAACTGATGCGATAAACGTAAATTGATGTACTACGTACACCAAAGATCTAGTTATCTTGTCGTCTCAATTATTTATACTTTGATACACCTGGAGTGTGGATGTAATTCTCACTACACTTGCATGCCCCATGGCTACTGTCGATTTCCTTAAATTAATTATAATTACCTATAATAATTAAACTAACCTATAATTAAATTAATCTATAATTACATAAAATAATAAACCTATTAAGGTTCGCAGTTTCTTGCAAGTTAATTCGACAAATTTGAGCTTGTTTTATCGATTTCGTATTGTATCGATTTGCATCTATTAACAAATGTGTCATTGAGATCATCATCATCATCATACTGTTATATTTATTACTATGCGATTTGGACAAAACGTATCGCGTGTCTCAATTGAGTAAATAATTTACAATGTTAGATACAATGCATATACGTACGTCCATCATAATTCACCTTGTCAGCGTTAAAAGCGACGATGAGGCTATTTTATACTATTATATCGCCTTAACAAGCCGTCCATGACATTTTATTTTCAGTGCAGTATTATAACTTGGCTTTTGATTGAATAACTTTGATTTTATTCTGACTCGATTGATTTTGACTCGATTTTGCATTGATTCCTTTTTTATTCTGTAATACTACTAATACTATTCCTCCGTAATGTCTATATGGCGTTAAAAAGAACTAGAAATTGTTACTAAACAAGGAAGTCAGAAGTTGGTATGACGTCAAATCGGGTGAAGTATGAACATTACACGCACATCTTCCAACTCCTTCATTTCAAGATCTTTTAAATATATCCAAAAGATATATAATTATGTGACATATTTTTTAGAGATAAAAAACATAAACAAGACACCAAACAACAATATTGCGATGTCCTCCATTATCGAGATTATCCTACATTATATAGCTTTAAAATATTGGCCCATCGAGAAATTTGTATCAAATCTATTTAATATTCTACCTAAATAATTTTAATCTGTAACATCATACAAAATACTATTAAAAAAACTAATATTTCATCTAAATTAAAACCATCGGCCAAGGATAATAACGTGGTTATAAAAAATTGTACCAATTTATGCAAAGGATGTACTCCTTTAATTTTAGTAGAATTAAAATTATTTCTAAATAAAATCGTCCTTTCTACCGCCATCAAAACACAATAACCTCCGATTCGTTTGAATTTCTTTGTACGTACATATTCTACGCGACACTTAGCAGCAGATTTTCGAGGAATCATTCGTAAAAAATTCATTGATCCATATTGGCCACTGGGCTTGACAAATACATCATCAGTTTGATAACTTTAGTTATATATTGTTTTTTACCTTTTTAATTAGAAAGTTTAAATTTTTATTTTATCTTCACACATCTTATATGACGATAACTGAAAAGATTTTAAGGTTTCATTCACGACTATTCGGACCACGTCTTAAAAGGATCAATTTTGCGTATGTATAAATTTTATATGCAAACGAGCTTGAACTGTCGCTGAGATACGATGTAGATATTTGGCCCGGGCGTACATAGTTTAGGACGGGGGGAGGCTTATATGCGACGATTTTGTGCGCAACGTGACCCCGGAACAGTGGAGGATGGCGACCGGGGCTCCGAATCGGGTCAAGGTCGCCCAGCTCGGGACGGGGACGGCCATATCCTACGGATTGCGAAACGGACCGGGCTTATTGCTCCGACGCCACTGGTAACGGCTTCCTATTGAATCTTACGAGGGTAATACTGCAGTGTTTCGGATACGATGCCGGTATAACATACGATGTTTCCAATAACGATTTCTTGTATTTACTCGAATACTATATAGGTATTTATCGTTGAAACTAAACAAATTTACGGATTTAATTTCGTTCTATCTGATTTTAAACAGTTGGAAAGGACGGGAATCTGTTTTCTTATAACAGAATTATATTAGATCTAGAAAATTGAGACAGTTTAACAGCCAACAATCCAGACTTATAGTACTAGAAATTAATGGAGTATTAATAATACTTTTATTTAAAAAATAAATATAAAAATTTAATGTTGCAACACTCGTTTGCTAGATTCAACGATCTGTAATATATTGAGTGCTAATCTTTAGCTGCGGCGTTGCTTGCGTGCAATATAATGTCATTCACTAGCTTAAAAAGAAATATAACGTCATTTACTAGCTTTTTGGAAGTTTTTCCTGAATAAAAACATCCTTTGTATGACCACTTTCCGCTTTCCGCAAAACTACACTCACATACGCCGGAAATCATACATATTCGATGTCCAGTTATTAATTTAATAACAAACTAACACACTTTCATATTTATAGAATTGGCGAGGGAAAACATTTAAAAAAAAAACTTTCGCACTAAAAAGGTGTCATATGAATTACGTAATTCAAGTGGCAGCTTTCTTTGCGAGTGACAGTTGAGCCGAACCAACCATAGTAAACATAATGTTGGTATTGGCGCAATCGTCGATATAAATAACAGAGTTATAATTTTTATGTCATATGCCGTGTGTTTTTTAGTAATTTATCGATCATAATATTTAATCGAATTATTTTAATCGAATAATTTCTTTTAATCGAAGTTAAAAAAGTGGATATTTGACAATGAAATGTTAACAAGTGGTACTTTTCCACGTCTGTACAACCTAATTTTGGCTTTTACACAGACCGGATAATTCGAGGATGTTCTTTCATTATGATTGAATACTTGAATTAGAGCAATTTTGATAAAATATTGTACTAAACATTTAAAAACCTATATTAGGCTCTTATACAGACGAATATATAAGGATGCTGTACTCACCCGTTTCTTTAAGCTGCTCACTTAAACGGAATGGCTACAAGAAAATAAAAACAAAACAATCAAACAGCGTGTAGTAACAGATCAATGTAACCACCATTTCCAAAAAAATTTAGATAAAGAGATATATTAGGACTGTTTCAAAAGATCAACACCAGCCAACCAATCAACCATGGGAAACATGTTTTGAATTTTATTGTCTGTACCAAAATTGTGGAAGTATAATAAGAGCCTTACTAAAGTATTAAAAAAAAACTACAGAACGTACAAAACAGTTTGCGTAAATTTATAAATGCGAAGCATCTCCCCTGTTCCTTTCTTTTGCTTTTTCTTCCACTCTGGAGCGTTAAATATTATACGAAATTCGGGTCAAGGTTGCGCTGTTCCGTTTATGAAATTGTAACGAAGTCTTTTTTTTGTTTTCTTCTTTTAAGTGAGACTATATCAGCCATGCTCACGATGACAATTTTTAATTAAAACTAAATTGTTTGCTAGAACATGCGGATAGGCAGATTTAGTTGCGTTCAACTTTTCGTCTCAATTAATAGAATATAAATATTTAATAACTGAATTTTATTGTTGATATTATCAATACTAAATTATAATATTTTAATTCTTTTTCCGAAAACTTTTCTTTAAATCTATCATTCCATTCAAGAGACCTTTCTGAAAAGGAAGTACTCATGCGCAGCTGTAGGACCTATCCAAATAGTGGACAGCTGTTCCGGTTGTTGCGATCTCCCATAAAACTTTACACATCTGATCATATGAGACAAGGTGTTGGTTCACATTACTGGGATATTTGTTGTCGAGACAACCGGCTCAATCACGCGGTTCGTATTTGCTTTTTTTTTGTTTTAAACGTATCTCAGATATCGTACCGACCCTTACAATGCAAAAGAAGGTCAATTAACAGGAAGCCAAGAATAACATTTCTGTATGTATAAATACCTAATTTTATTGGATATTTTAAGGATATTGTGTGAATCGATCTGAATCGAATGATTGACATCTACTGTCACTTCTAATAATCTTGACCAATGGAGCATAGATTACTGTAAACATTAAGTATGAAGCGCCACACAGGGGCGGGTTTAAGGGAAGGCATCCCGGATGCCCGGATAGATGATGATATAAGGCGTCGAAAAAAAAAGAATAAAATTCCAACGAGTAAACAAAACAACAAAAACAACTAGTAAACAAATGTCCCTTAGATATTTTTTTAACTACAGTACCTTGTACAAACATGATACATCAGGAACTTGATTTCAACGAAATCATCAACGATTCTTCGGCTCGGGAGTATCTGTTCGTCGACGCTAAAATTTAATTTCGCTCAATTCTTACTTTTGATAATGATTATATATTTGTTAAAAAAATTACTTGATTTCAA
The DNA here is from genome assembly GCA_018247575.1 of Eurytides lysithous rurik. Lineage (NCBI taxonomy): Eukaryota > Metazoa > Arthropoda > Insecta > Lepidoptera > Papilionidae > Eurytides > Eurytides lysithous. The sequence continues at coordinate 5,745 of DWHO01001146.1, forward strand.
AATAAATTATTTATTGAAAAATTCAACTGAAAAAAAACTTGTGCATTTTATTTGGAAAATAACTAGGGGTTAGGGGGGCTTCACTCCTGTATCCCCTAGGGCCTCCTGACTTGTAAATTCGGCCCTGGTGCCACAGTAAGAGTAATAAAAGACTAGGATAGGTGTAAACATTTACTTATAATGCTTTCTTTACAGTGAAGGCTGTGGTGAATAATTGAATCTATAAAGCAACCACTAAGAATAAAGAGGTGCAACTGCATAAAGTCGCATTAGAAAAATATGTAATCTCTAAGAGACAATTACAACTTGCTAAATAAGAGACTACACTCAACTGCTACTCATGCTCAACTGTGGAAGTGGCAAAATATAAATGCTTTAACATGTCATGATGGTGATAGTAAGTATCCAGATTTATATTAAATTGCGAGATACTCCATGGCAACACTTAATGACTTATTTAACAATATATGTTTAGACATAACAGATATGTGTTAATATACAACAAAACAACTTTACCTAAAATTGTCATTTGCAGGTCCTTCAATGGTTAAAAAAAAGTTTTTGAATAAAGCCATTTTCTATAATTATATTACTAAAAAATTATTAATAGATGAGGATTATGTAAAACTTAACCTTTTGTGCCAACTATGAAAAATCCTATGTATGTATTAATTAGTATCAGTAAGATACTGTTTTACTAATAATACAACAGAAGAGAACATACAACAATAATTAACTTTTATGTTAAATAGTATAGAATATTAAATAACTACAGTGCAGGATATTAATAGGATAGTTAAAACAATTACAATCAATCTTGTTTCATAGAATGTTTTATAATCATCATCATACAGGGCAGAGTGATACTTATATAAAATGTAAAGAAAAAAAATTAAATAATGTTACACTAACTTAAAAAGTATTACTACTATTTGTAATAGCATGTTTGCAACCTTTAATAATAAAAAATGTTGATTAAAAAAATATATAAAATGACATGAAAATTATGCAATTTAATGTTAGTAAACTTTAGAACTTAAATATTTTCACTAGTTACAATATTTTTTAGACATAAAATACCACCAACAAGCATAAAACCAAGAAGAATTATACAAAAAAATGTATACAATGATTAGTAATTGTAAGAGTAAAAATTCTCTTGAGAAAGAGAAGCAGTTCTTTAAAAGGTTTGGATACCAGTAAAACAATGTAGTCTTACAGATGCAGATCTCTCTGACCTTAATAGTTAAACTCATAAGTCACCCACACCAAAATATCACAAAATTTGTAGATAACATGATAAGTCTTTATGTTTTAAATTTATTCTTGAATAAGGATATTTAATCAAGTTTTTTAAAGGTAACTTTAAATGGTATTTTTTTAATTACAAAAAATAACAACTAAAATGCCTTGTTCATAAAAAAACTCTTGCTTAATCAAGAAATTACAGATATTAATATTGAAATATCTGACCTGCTTATTGTCAGATCTGATATCTGTAATTTATTGATAATACTTTGTCATATTTCCTTACATATGAAATAATCATCACCTGATGACACAATTAGATAAAGCAATATAAAATTGCATATGCATGTAAGTACACGAAATACTACATACAATATAAGCGAAATAATTATATATATCATTAGTCATCAAAAAATCATTCACATAGTCAACTGCTTTTTTATTCCAAAATACGAATATAAAACTCGTACGTTTAAAAAGTTCAGACATAAATTAAATAAATAGATGTATGTGAAAACTTTTCAGCATTTGAAATACTACTTGTTATAAGCTTAGAAAGGACCTACCGTGAACGCACTAGGATAAGAAGCTACTTTGAACTACTTCCTCGTCGTTGCAGCATCACATACGTACCGCAGTCACACAATCACTTGCGAAATTAACTTTAATACACAAACCAATACATTATGTATATATAGCACAAAAACCCAACGGTCCGCACAAAACCAGTTCCCAACGCACCAACAGTTACGCTGCTCCCACTTGTTGATAAATTGACAACAAAAAGACACCTTCGTTTACGAAACACCTAAATAGGATAGGTCGTTATAAATCGATTTTTAATTCATTTAAAGAAATATTTAACGTTAAGAGTAAACACAATTATTGTCCATACTTAAAATACTTTTTAGATTAAAAAAGTATAAGTGTTTTCTCAATTCAAAATAAATTTAATTTATGGTAAAAAATAAAATCATTTTATCTGTCAGTGTATATTTTACCAAAAAATAAAGCGCGCATGCGTACGAAATCACAACACGAGCATCACTTGCACAAATAAAACTGTCCTAACATTCACAATTTCTGTTAACCGCCCCGCGCGCTCGCGATGCGAGTGATGTGATGCCGGCCAAGTCGAATTGCCGGACAATAATACGGAAACCACAGACAAAACACATTTTTTAATGTTTGTGAATTGCAATACTTATATAATTGATATATAATTTTATATTTATAATAGAAACCAATCTTTGAAGAGGTAAATAATATATGCATTGTTTATCAAATAATTGTCCAGTTAGAGTTTTGTTATCCATAAACTAATGTAAGAATCCGGCTGAACGCTGAGCCATCGCGATGACGTTTACTTTATTCAGTTGGTATGAAATTCGAAAACCGATTTAAAATTAAGAAAAAAAATTTACATCATCTACCTTTCAAAAAAAATAAGAAAATTTTGTTATTGTAGATTTAAACACTAATGTCTTGCAAATTGTCGTTATTTTTATTTACAGTTTTACCAATAATTTTTCTCTTAAAATTTAGTGAATATTATATTAGTTCGTTTCTTATTCTAAAAATAATTAATTGTACGAGTGAGATGTCACATTGAATGAACTTCGAGGTGGATCGTTACTCATCTGCTTGGGCACATATAGCCCTTTGTGCGGATCTTACATGGGCAACTGAACCGCCAGATGACTTTATCATAGCAAATCAGGTGATTCCATTTGCCATTCTACAGATAAAAAAAGAATGTTCAACTACTATGTTCCCGAGGCGGGAACTTACAAAAATTAATCAGACATGCCAATAATTTTTCTGTGTAATTATGTATAATTTTCCAACGATTTGATTACATTTTAAATGTAATTGTCATTTTAATAAAAAAAAAGTATTTAAAAAGTAAGTGGAATATTTTTTCTCATGATGTTAATGTTTTACAGCGCCTATGGGCACAGCATTGTCGTGTTTCTCAGGTTCTCCAAGACACATCTATCGATTCGTCAGAAAATCAATGCGAACTAGCAGGTATATTTCGTTTTATATTAATTACAGTATGATTGTTAATAGTAACTTGTGTCGCGTAAAAATACTGAGTAAAACTTTAACGGCAACGAAAAAATGAAAAAGAATGGAGATATTAAAAGAATGTTTGTTTAATTAAACGCATATTTGTGAGACGCATACACTTTTAGACTTAGTGGCTGAAGGAAAGGGATGACGTGGAGATAGATAGATATCAGAAAGTTTTCGCACGTGCTTGAAACCGACAAAAATACTCTTAAGCCCAGATGCATTATAACATGTAGATGTAAAAATTATTCTGTAAAAACCTATTTTTTAGGTCCTCAATCACCAACGAATCAAAAAAGTGTGAACAGTTCCCGAAAAAGTGTAAAGGATATTATACCAGAGTCGAAATTGGCTCAATGTTATGGAAACTTTTATTATGATGATGTCAGGTTATTTAACATCCTATGCCGTTATTACATCTTTTATTATTCTATATGCTTCTATTTTGTTTTATCTCAAGGAATACTTGTATATGTTTTACTAGCCCGTATGAACGATTTAGTGCAATTAATAAATTTAGATTTACATACACATAACACTTTTATGTTACTTTTAGGGAAAATAGCTATAAGATCACTGATGAGAACATTTCTACACGCCTTAACATTACTCAAGGTTTTGAAAATTCAGACTTAACAGAATGTTGGATGTTACCAGAGGTAAAAACATTACCTACATTTTCTCATAAAATTCAGAATTAAGTGTGTTATGGCCAAAGCTGTGTCCGATTTTTTGTAACTTAACAAATTTCTGTGTTCTTTTAATAAAACTCGTATAATATTTAATTCCGATTAAAGAAGGTAGTAATTTTTATAACAAATATGCAGATGATTTCACATCTTTTGTAACCATTTATTATCGCTGTCCGTGATCGTTCACCTTATATCTAGATTACCTCTTCAATTATCACACCAGCCTCTTTGTTATAATTTTTTTCTAACAATAAATGAATATATACATTGCTTTATTTTAGGTAGAATATTGGTTTCGTAAAATGATGGACGATACCTCTGATCGTATGACGTTGCCACGCCGCCGAAGACAGTACAGAATGCCCATAGAGGACGATTTGTGCGTTCAATTTTAATAATATCTCCGGTGACACTAACTTGTAAAAAAAAACTAACTTCATTGGACCTTTTTGAATATGTTCAATACAGATGGTATATTTTGAATGATCTAAGTGCAAATAATGACAAATTCCAGTGTAGCCACAATTTGGGAAGTACAACTAAAATTTATCTTGACGGTTCTCAGTTACTGTAGTAAAAATTTTTGACCACCATGTAAGTTATTATATTGTAATAAAGTCATGCTGTCCGCAATCAACCACGGAGCTCAATGTACAAGACAACTGCACATAAGATACTTAGATATTTAATCGACCCTTTAGTAACTACTACTCTAAGCCACGGCTAAATTCATCAGAAACGGTCAACAGGTCCCATGGTCCCATGCCATGTCATGTCAAGATATCTTCATTCAATGTAGACTTGTTTCAATTTCCTATTATACATATCAGCGATGTATGTCAAAATTATCCACAGTACACTGAATGCTTCGTTATAAGATTTTTAAATAAAATGAGGTTACTTCTTGGAACAGATGGTGATAATGAACCAATAGGATTTTTTCACGTTCAATGAGAGCTTCAGATAAACATATAATGTGTAGAAATATTTTGATTGTGATTAGAAATGATGATTAACGGGCACCGATCGGCAGCTAGCGGGCGCTGGGGCCCCAGTGGGGCGGCGGCGGCGGCGGGCGACGAGGCGGTGTTAGAGGCACGAGTGCGCAGCGTCAGGCCTCTGTGGGAGAGTCGCCCACGACAGGCCCCGAGGGCTCCAAGTCCGCTCCCCCAATCGCGGAAGATGCGCGCCAGAAGGAGGCAGCCCCGCCGTTCGAACGCCTTCGCCCCTCCACCCCCAGCGTATTGCCTCGAAGGACAACCCCAGCTCTGCTGCGACCCAGGTTGCAAGGTTGGCTATTTTAAACATGCTAGAGTAGGGGTAAAGCGATAGTACATAAAAATATTTGTCATCTAAAGGCTCGGCCATGTACAAAAACCACCTAGCTACCTGGAAGCGGCTTCCAGGTAGCTAGGTGCAAAACGGCGAGCAGTTCAAACATATATATAATATATGAAGCTTACAGCAACGCGCCTCGCTAAACGGTAACGCGAGCAATTATTGCGAGCAGTTGATTGAGTGGTGAATGGTGTGGTACAGAACGGCGACGGCAGGAAGGGACGGACTAAGCGGATAATTTAGAAACAAATATTTTGTACCATTTGCAGCCGAATCGACACCGAGGCTTTTATTAGCAAATTTTAAATCGACCGCTTACATGGAGACATCATTATAACAAATTTTAAAATGTGTAGTCAAATTTGTTGGAGGATACTGTGTGCGAAATAATTTCTGTAGTGATCACGTATGTCAACTGTACTTAAACGAATCTTGATTGATACCAAAATATAAACTGCTTTCAAGGGAAACGATCGACTTTGAACAACACCATTTCTAAAATACGTCCTCCCACGTCGTTGCTCTTTACGCTTCTAGTACGTATGTGGCGCCGAACTCTAACAAACCTGCTCATTTTAAATTTATTTTTATGTTCATTGTTAACTACACGCTCCGTAATCACGACAATTATTATTGATTTCATAAATTCTTAGATGATAGGACAGGGTAGCGACGATCACTTAGTCTTATCAGACTACAAAATAAATTTCTACCGCTATTGCAAGTTCTGAACTAATAACCGAGATTGAATTAGAGTAAAAACGAAAGCCGAGATAAACTGTATATTAAAATTTATATGATACGCTCTAGAGATGGAACGCTGTTTTATACATAAAAAGATACCCACTATAATTAATCTCAGTTTCAGTTTGACACGCCAAGGACACAATGCGGGGGGCATTTGTCGGAATGCCAGCGGGCTTTGGGGAGGCTGTCAGCCAGCGTCCAAGCTATTATGCGGACAAACGCTACGCGTTTCCCATTGTACAGAGGCACAAATGTGAGCCGATACGTTCCGACCGGCCAAAGACCACTTCGTTGCTCCGACCGACGCTATGGAATCTGGTGGCCGAAGGATACCATTGCAAAAGTCGATAGTCGTTTGAAACAGCAAAGTCCCGACACCTTCGAAAGTGGAACCTCAAAAATTCCAAATCTAGTGTCCACAGAAAATGTTGATAGTTCAGATAACACAGAGTCCAGCGAGAAAAGTGTACAAAAACTTGAAGAGGCGGATTTAACAACAGAACACACCGCAAAGGAAATGGAGGGTTATAAAGCAGTCCTAAAAGAGAAGATTGTCAACGACGGACAAACACCATCAACTAGTGCAGCTGCATTGGACGATGGCTTAAGAAAGAAACGTCTCTACAGTACCGTCTTGAGCATGAGCGCGCCACCCCCAATCAATCTTTCTCCGAAAGGCAGTGTCAGGTTATCGCAAAAGTTGGCGACACCTGGTCTGATCAAACTGAAACCTAAAGTAGTTCTACCAATACGGATTCGCCCGGCTAATGAAGAATTCAAATTTGAAGAGTTGGAAAAAGAAGCTCTAGAACAATACAAGGCATCAGACGAAAGTATAGACACGAAATTTCGAGAGCTCGAAAAGCAAGCTGTCGAACAATACAGCACAAGCAATAGCAATACCAGTTGCAGTAGTTGCAATTCAACAGGGAAGCGGGCCACGAGCAATCCGACGATACCGGAGGTCGATCAAAAGTCGCGAACGCAAACGTCAAAATTTCACAAGACCACGTCCGTCGACAGTGTCGTAATATACTCGCAAAATTTTCCCGACCTGAACGCCAAAAATCGAACCAACGTTACAAGCAGTTTAAAAAACTCCAACAACCCCCCGAGGGGGGAAAAAAAGGACGGATGTAGATCAAGTAAGAACTCGCGAGACTTTAAAAGCGACGGTCAACGAGCGGCGTCCGATACCGACTACGAGGCGAAACCGAGTCATAAAAGCAGTCACAAGGGCCCGTTGAGATGGACTCTACATGTGATGCCACCAAAGAAGAGACACCTGTCCCTTTGTGTATCAGACTTCTCATCGGATGAAGATATTGAAAAAGTCAATGGTTCCATTAGAGATGCCGGGCCTTGCCTCAAAAACCGTATTACGGGGAAAGTCAAAATGTCGGCCCATGGTGGTGGCGACTTAAATCCTATAAAGAGGAAAAGCTAGCTGCTGAAAACAAGAATCGGTCATATTTGAAATCATAATACATGCTAGATTTTTAGGATTGTGTGATTGATCTTTGCTTTAGATAACTTAAGCATTTTCTACCATTGTGATGTTGTGAAGTTTTGTGAGATCCATTGAAAGATGTGTACCAAACTATGTTAAAGTCAGACTTAAGGTGGGAATTAAACCTTTTAAGGTTGTTTTAGTAATGTGGTTGTTTTACTAGTCATAAACAAATGTATATACAGTTTTATATATTGCATTAACTTACATATTAGTAAGGTGAATGATTATAGTTCATTTAAACTATATGAAATTTAAATTCTTTAGGTGTTAAAGGTAACCAAAATAAATTTTATATGCAATCATAAACATAAAGTTATTATTTCAAGATGCAAAAATAATTAAGACATAGAATCTAAAATAACAATTTTAATGTAACAATGTATTAAAAAAATGTATATATTATTATCTATAAAAGCTCTGCATATCACCACACCCAATTCCACAGCATCATTACATCAACTCTCCAGAAATTTCTCCAAATCTGTGTTGTCGCTGTCTAATTGGATTTGTTCAAGAGTAATTTTTGGTTTTAATTTTGATTCTGAAAAATATGGAATTTTTGATTTAATACTTACATCCTTGTTTCTCTAATGATATTTTAAGTTGTATGTTCAAATCCTGCAGAGGACAATTACTTTGTGTTTACATTACAGAGTAATCATCTAATTACATGTTGAGTAAGATAATCTTATCTGCCTTCTTGGCTTAGTGGTACAGGCCTACATTTTACAAAACGGAAATCATGGGTTCGAATCCTGTGAGGGGCAATGACTTTGTGTTGTTGTTTCTTAGTTGGGTTAGTGCATTACAAACTGATTACCTGATTGCCAGAAAAGTAAGATGATTCATGCATTGTCATTTGGCATGTAAAAAGTCGGTCTCAACTTCTCATAAATATCTTGTTAGAGGAGTCATTACTAAGAGGTCGGTTTAATGTCACCGCCTCTGGCCCGTGCCAGAGATTGTGCTAAAGAAGCAAATAAGTATATGCAGACACACCTGTGTGCACCTCCATTTTATAATAGATCCCTTGTAGTTGGCTTGTCTCTTGTAGATTGGACGGAATTGGTTTAGTGATGTTATTACACATAGGAATATATCAGGGTCATATCATAGTTATATTGTTACATAAATGGATATCAGGAGAGATAAACAGTAAGTAAAACTATTTTAACTTTTGTTGTTTATACAATAAACAAGTTGAACTCAACTAAAACTATTTGTTTTTGTAATCATACAGTAATGAGATAAAATATTAACATAAATTATCAAATACTTACTTTTTGGTATACTGCCACTAGTAAGATATTTTGCGACATCATTCTCAAATGCAGCTGCACTGTTTTCTCTTTTAGCTTGAAGTTCTGCCAACTGTCTTCGCTCTTTTTCAACATTTTGTTCAGAATTTTCCTTTGCTAATTTCATACGTATTTCCTCTAGTGTAGCTAAAAATAGGAAAACATGTGATTTCTGATAAAACAATAATAAAAGAGAAGTGTATGTGCATAAGAATGTACAAGTGTATATTGCTAACATGCACCAAGGCTCTCACCAACAAAGGGTCTTGATTGAAAAAAATAATTCCTCCTGTCCAGAATATAACTATAGTAAATTTCATATAACTATACTCCTACAAGAAATATGTTTTAAAAGAGAAACAGTTATTGCTTCTCATATTGTTTTATATATTATGCTTAATAATATGTAAAAAAATCTTGGGTAAGACAAAATAAAAAAAAGATTTAGGAGCAATAAATCTAGGATATTAAAACATTAACTTTTTTCATTTATGGTTGTATTACTTGAATTATACATTTTAGAAAACAATTAATAGTAGAAAGAAAGAGTAAAGTAGACAAGGATTTTTGTTACATTTTTGGTTACTTTATTAACAGAGCTGCTTACCCATTTTTTTTTCCTTATAAAGACTTAATTGATAATGGTGGTCCAATTTCCATTTTTCCATATTATTTCTTTCAACAAAGTCTTCAAAATCAACTAGTTGCTCCTCTACATCTTGTAACAGATTTTTCACATTTTTAAGTCCATCCATACATTGAGCTACAGATGCTGTTAAATTTGGTAAATGAGCTAAGGCCTGAGCCAATTCATTTGCACTTTGTAATCGCTGTTTTGTGGTTTCGTGTAGTTCTAATATAAGCTTATCGACGTCATCAGCTGCTCTCGCATTAATATCTGCATTAGCGTGCAGTTCTACCCAATTTTCTTGATATTTTTTTAATAACTCCCCTCCTGCACCGTAATTAACTTTACTTTCATTCGAAACCTTTTGCTTATACGACTTATCTTTGAAAATATTGGTCACTTTCTGCACTTCCTGTAGAGTTTGGCGCAAATTGTTATGTGAACCTAAACCATCTTGCACGACCGAAATAAACTCTTTAAGATTTCCTAACATAGTGTCAATTTTATAATTATTTAATTAACTTTTTAACCATTTCGAATCATTTACAACAGTGGACGTACATACGAAATGTCACTAGGGATGTAGCGATATAAGTAAATACAAGTACTTACTCGATACTTTTCCTTCGATACCAAGTATTTTTGGTATCGATACTTTACAACCGAGTACCAAGTAGGTATCGGTCTAAAGTATTCGTATCGATATTTCAGTATCATATTTTATTTTATTGTGTCAACAAAAAGACTATAATAACCAATAATTTATGTTGACCCAACTTTTTTAGCAGTTAAATAGGGAAATTTTGAACGCATCCAAATTTTGCGCAGTTGGTGCCTACCAATGTGTTGTTTGTGTTTGAATAGAGAGAAAAGAATCGTAGGTTATTTTTTAATTTATTGTTTGGTTCGTACTTAATGGTGGCAATACTTCCAATTTACATAAGCATTAAAAAGCCATCCCGATTATATTGCACCTTATAATAACAATATTTCAATGTTTGTATACCTATTCAAATCCAATCTACAATATTATAATGATTAACACTTTGGCACAAGTGCAAGACGTTAATTTTAAGAAGTAAATTGCACACTGACGGTATTGAAGATCAATACATTTCAATAAT
>DWHO01001147.1:0-16406 GCA_018247575.1 Eurytides lysithous rurik
GTCTATAATAAATAAGTATTTTTAGAATTTTTTTTTACAATACAATGGAACTCAATATAATATCTTTATATGTTTGGGCAGCTTTAAAGAATTTTTATATATATTTTTCAATAATTTAAGATTAAAAAAAAATTAAACCTATGAATCTTAGAGAGAAATATTATCAGTGAAATTCACTTTTTTAAAAACAAATGACTGATAAAATTTGTTTTTCTCATGTAAAATCTTAGTGTTATGTGAAACATGCCTTATAAATTGTGATTAATACAATACAGAAATATAAATGAATCTAAATATAATCATATTCTTTTGTTTTTATTTATGTGATTCTTGTGTCACGCTTTTAAAATAATAAATATATAACTATATTCGTCTTGAAAGATGTAGAAGTGAACACTTATATTTAGTTCAATTAAATATAAATAATTTTTATTTAAAATTTGACGTATGTTATAGTTTTTTATGGGACAAATATTTAAAACTGGTATCCCTACAATGTTAAATACGTCAGACCGTTAACCACACATTCGAAGACCACTTTTAGGATTAATGTTGTTACCATAACACAATGCTGTCTCCAAGCCATTGGCAGCGACACGCCTTTTATGGAATAGTTATAATACTAAGCTATTGTTTTATGTATTGTATTGAATTATTTTTTAAGTTTTTTGAGGAATGTATTCCAGAAAAAAATAACACAATAACTTCATTAAATAATACATACCAATCCTATTCAAATATTGCCACCTTTTTTACGCCAGTTTCTAAAGATTCGATTATACTTTAGTTAAGTACTTTACGGTAAAAAATTTAGGAAGATCGAGCGAGAATTAATTTATTATGTATATATCTATCAAGTCCCATAAACAGACGAAGTAAATTCTCGGTTAAATTTTATTAATAAAAACTGGTTTAAATCAATCAAATCTATGAACTGTGTAATCTAAAAATTTGTTTAACTCGATTAACAGTTGCAATCATTGCCGAGCCTACAACTCGGGGTTTAAATTGTAAGCTAAAACAATGAAACTTTAGTTAGTAGAATTTCGTTTCAATGATTGTTTTCAAATTGGTTCGTCTGTGTCTTTATCGAAATTTCTCTTCACTGACCAGAGTAATACTGTTAATTTCTTCGCATGGAAAAAAGTGCATTTTTAAAATGATGTAATTTCTTTAGTGCCATTGACCGAGGTGACTCTAGCCCATGTAGCAACTATGTGCAATCATTATCCTAGTGCCCTCTAGGAAGCGAACGGTAAAAAAGGAATAGGTATAATATTCCAAAAGTGCCGGGGCCGACGCACTCTAACACCAATGCGCCCGTGTGCAACACTCACCTTTTTGTTCCACCTTTAAAAAAACCCTTTATGTATCCCCCGCCGCCGAACGGGAGAACGGCAGGGGAATGTGGGAATCCCGAGCAGAGCGAGTACCCACTAAAAAACCCACGTTGCACCTGTCGTGGTCACATGAGCCGGGGACACGGAAACACTAGAACGTAATTTTCACTTCGGCGCGACCATGGCCTTCTCAGGCCACCTCTTCATGGCTGCTAGGGCACCCGATGCAGCCATATGGTGCTGTGATGGTGCAACTAGCACAGTACCCCTCCGTAGGTCAGCCTCCTACGCCCTAGTCTTCGGCTGCAGATATCCAGGAAAGCAGTTGCTTCTCTTAATCTCTCCTCCGTCTCCTTCCGAGTGACAATCGCATTTTGCTAAAACAGCTCCCCACGCCCTCTTACTGTCCACCATAGTTTGAACCACGGTCGGAAACGAGAGATCGTGGCCCACGATAGCGTATAGCTCTCGGCGCTGCTCCTTCCAGACTGGGAACTCCTCCAGCGTAAATTGGGCCGTCTCCACCCGAAACGGATACCTCCCGAAACAACCGTGCCCCAAGAAGATCTGCGTCGTGCAATTGGTAAGGATGCCATTTTACCTATCCAGCCACCTCCTGAGGGCTGGACGTATGGGATTCACGGTTCGTAGGCCGGCGCTGGGGTGCTCCAGCCTCTGCTGCAGAAGCACATAGCAGTGGCGTTAACACCCCCTGCGGTTAACGCGAAAGCGCTTTAGGTCTGCATTTGAGAGTGTCGGTCCAGACGAGAGCTACAAACAGGGTCATGGAGCACACGGCTCCGACGTATAAGCAACAGCAGGAGCCATTGAGGCCGCCAATGTTCGGGAGCAGCCTTTCGAGAGCTGTTGCTGCTCTCGCCACTTAAAGAGCGAGACACTCGAAATGGGCGCAGAAATCCCATCGGCGATTTACATACACACAACACCCCACACGCTACCTCGATGGTCCGAAGCCTGTCTTAACACGGGTCACAATATATCGGTGGTAAGCGATTACCACCGCTCATGAACAATTGCAACATTACTGAACTTGTAAATGCGTTGCCAACCTTCAAGGGGGTGGGGGGAATTTCGAGACAGGAAGGAAGAATGATAAAGGATGGAGGGGGAGTGTGGAAGGGATGGGTTGAGTCAGATGTAGGTAGGGGAGTGAGAAAAAGAATAAGGGGTAGAAGAGGGATAGGCCACCTCAGTCACTGGACGAAACGCGGAAGGAAAAACACTTCTACTTTACGCCGATTTTCTGTGAGGTCGTGGTACTTATCCGGTTCGAGCCGGCCCATTCGGCAGTGGGAGTAGCTGCGTGGCTCTATCACCTAGTTCAGGGCTACCGTCGGGACCCGGGGCGGTGCTTTTCGCTTCCATTTTAAGAATAGCACCGATCTCCCCGGATTCACCTCAGGCACATCCAAGCTCGGGTCGGTCTCCTCAGTGCCAGGTCGGACCATCGATGGTAGCTCTTCCCGCTATGCAACGCTCACCCTGCACCGTACGTAAAGCCGCCTTTGGCCATTAATGTGTACGTTATTCATAATATTCAGTAAGCATTTGTGGCTCCATAATAAAATCGCACTGAAACGCAAACTAAACATTGCAATCCTTCGAGACAGCCCCTGTCGTAGCTCAGCTCCTCGCTTTAATAGTTTTAGCAGAATTATATACGAAGGTTGACGCCCGCATCTTCCAGCCCAGAGGCAGCACAGTCCTGTACCGTATTAACCCTCTGATTCATAGTAAAAATTCAACAGCAAGAGCGTAGTCGTGTACTGAAGGTTTAATGTGAGTGGTTCCCGGAGCTACGAATCACGTTCAAAATCATCGATAGTACACTTTTGTCGTACTAGATGGGTACTTAACATACATACATATAACAACTGCGTTTCCGGGGTGGTCAACTCAACAGGTAAAGTTGGATAGATGATGTCTTTTTCTAAAGGTCGTTAAAACTTTATCTATGTCAGTAGAAGTGGGAAATGGTAAGTGTGGCGAAGAGATTTCATTTAAAATTCTTTTCTGTACGCTATATAAGTAAAACACACAAAAAGTCATTTCTAAACAATAGCAATAACATAATCGGCTAAATTAAATATATTTCAACAACTTCTGCGCACAAGACGGCTACGTGATTAAAACATACATTTATATTTTTGCTAGATTATATACATTTGTGACATTTGAACTTAATGATCTTTGATATCGTCCCTAAAAATATTACTAATTATCTTAGAGGACCTGAGCTCCACGCCTGGCGTAAAAGGTGTATTTCAAGATATCGGCCCATTGCAGAATTACAAGTATGGATCGAACCATATTTATTTATTAGGGTTTAAAATGTTTACCTGTATTGTGTAACACTATTAGAATAGCAAGAAGGATTTAATAACCTCCCAGAAATTAATACTGTTATGTCATCTGATGAAAAAGTATGTAAGATCTGACATTTCTTCTTTAAATTTTAGATATATAAAGTATTAGAAATAGAGTATTTTGGTAATTAATAATATTAAATTAAATTAAAATATGGCAGGCCACGGAGAGGATTCAAACTTAAAAGGGTTTAGCCGTTATTTCAATAGTCAAACTGACCGCGGAAGGGCTAATGTTAGTATATTCATATTTTTAAATCGGAAATACACTCAAATTTATTTAAAAAAAATTGGTTTTCTACCACCGCATAATATTCTTCGGAAAATTTTGAATTTTAAAATCTGACGAGATAATGGCCTGGATTTATTATAGAATGAGACGGTTGGATAAGATTTTATTTTATATATTTATTATTTATATAATTCTCTACGTTTAACCAATGTTAATTCCTTCCCACCTGCTTTTCTTTTCTAAAGTTATAAAATTATAGAACTCAATCCACAAACATTTCTAAATTGAGATGTATTAATAATTTTACTTTATAATTCTACTAAGCATGAATTTCGTAAACTTAAAAGTTTTATGTTCGAAGACCACTGTAAGGCGTGTAAGGCAAATATGAGGAATAGCCGTGCGAACGTTTTAGTCCGACTTCCTCACGAGCCACAAAAGTGTGACGGATGATTATGTCCTGCGCTGGAACTTCGTCCCATCATACGGTCTCATCTTATACATACATCTGAAGAGTCAAGCATATCTTTATTCTTATAGTGCGATGTAGAAGTACGCAACTCGTGAAAACTTATCATTTCCATGAATTTGGTATTTAGATAAAATTTTACGGAATTACGTAGACTGAAAACAAAAATAGCTTTCATTAATAACGAGATACTATTTGGCGCGTGGTAAGAAGCAACAGCATTGAGCTGCAAGTCAGGAAATTCCACCAAAATTAAGATTGGTTTCCTGCATAATTTATACGATATTTTGAATGTGTCAATATTTTTATTAACTGCAGACCTCAATTTTTTTGTCTACTATCAATCGAAAAGTATAATGAATGTATATCAATTTACTCACTGTGTCATAATTTTTCACTAATTTTATAATAGTTAGCAATATGGTTTTAATTATATTTAATGAATTACTTGCAGGTATCGAAAGTAACTATGTCCTTCGTAGCACTGTACTATATTTATTATAAATTGTCCACGAGAAGAAAAGAAAAGAAAAAGTGATCCTTGTCAAAAAAGAAGTCTCCTATAGCGTTATTTTTTTTTCTTTTGGGAATATTTATATTCAAAAATATACATTTTTTACAAAGATAAATTGCGACTAGTTCAAAAATGTGTATTATGAAACGGAACGGAAATATTTTCTGTCAACTGATACAAGGTATCATTCTGCGGATAGAGGTTGTAATTACATAAGGCTAAAAATTTATTACTAGGTAATGGTTCATTTATATTTATAATATTTTGTGGTATTTTTAATTAATAACATAATATCCAATTACATTATTCAGAATGGCCGGAGAATCTGTCGATGAATCCCAATTCAAGGGTCTATCAAAATATTTCAACAGTCACACAAATAGGGGGAGAGCTAATGTAAGTATTTTATATTTAATATTTTAAATTCCAGCCTTTTTTCTAGGAAAGTACTTATCGTTAACTTAATTTCATGTAGGCATTAATTTTATAACTTTCAAGCTTTTTTGTCAATTATTGACGACAAAATTATTTCATATATCCTACTATTACATTTTATATAGAAGTTTGCAGTATATGCTCTATAATTTCAATTGTATTACTTAATTGATATTTAAATATGCAATTTCCAATCTGTCACAGCCTCATACATTATATCCAACAAAATTTATTTAACTAACAATAATTTGCAATTTTCTTTCAGACCGCAAAAGCTACATATGCAGTCTTCGGTGCAATAATATTATACTTCACTTTAAAACCCAAATCCAAGAAGTAATTTAAAACATATAGCTATTATGATTTCACATTGCTATTCCTCATAATTTTGTTAAGAGCAAACTGTTTAGTGTACAATAAAATCATGTGAAGTTTAACTTTGTTTTATTTGTAGTTTTGGTTAAGTGAATTAAAAATTATGAATTCAAGCTTCATTCATTCTACTTAATGTAGTCTTTTTTTATCTTATATATTGACAAAACTTAAGCAATCAAATATATTTTAGTTTTAAAAGGGCCAAATGGATCTAACGTATTTTGTGGGATTATATTAAATATACATATTCTAAGGCTCATTGAGGATCTTTTCATCTTTGGTGACAAAAATGAGGTGTTACAAGCTTATTTTTTATTTTTAGTATTCACTGTGTCTCTGTTACTGATTTTTATTAAATTATAAAATTTGTAAAATAAATAATATATTTCAAAGTATGTATTTTTACCGTTAATTTATCACTTTAAAAATCATCTTGGGATGTTTTTTATTATGATGAGCTCGAGATTCCTTGATAGATTTCCCTCTCAAGTGATAAATGGGCTATTTATCACTTGAGAGCTTGAGATGCCTAGCTATTTTTTGAACAAGAAATAACCAATTTATCTCAGCAGTGTTTCTTCATAGTAGGATATGTAAGACAGAACACTGAAAATAAATAAATATGTGAGTTGTATTAATAATCTGTCAATTGTCTCACTTTCCTTACTGCAAAGACGACTGTGCTGAGTTTACATACGAATTTTGAAAGATAGGGGTTTTTTTCCACTGAAGTTTGCTTTGTTGGAAAGAAGCAAATAGAAATTTTGACTTTTAACATTAGGTGGGGTAAACACATTGTCACAATCATGAATTTTCAACACAGTTTTCTTAGCATTTAAAAGTATGTGTAACGAAGCCTTGATTACTTCTTCATAATTGTAATTAGTACTATTACGCTCAATATTGAATATCAGGGAAGTCCAACAAACAGGAGTAAACTGAGGGAAAATAGTTTATTCCTTAGCAAAGTTAATATTTTTAGTAAATTCTTGTTAAATTCTACAAAATGAAGAAAAACATAAATTTATCCTTAAATTTAACAAGTTAATGGCTGTTCTGAGGATTGTAATGTTTATATAACACACATGTATTAATTGGTATCAAAATGTTCTTTCTTGAGGCAATTTTTAGAAAAAAAGTGATGTTTTTTTTTTTTAAATAAATTTTAATATTTTAATCTAAGTGAATAAGGGTGCTGATTTGTTTACAAGAGATATACAGTTCACAAGAATTGATCATACAAATATCATAGTTGTTTTGTTAATGAAAATATTTTTAGCAATTGATTTATTTTTGTAACTTAATTAAAGGTACGTAAATGAAAATAGACTATTTCAATAAAGTGGTTTATTGGTATACATACGCAGAAAATAAATATGTAGCATTGGACAGATCATAAACAGACATTAATTACAGATCTTATAATCAAGGAAGAACAGTCTTAAGAAAATATTGATTTGATTCTTTGGTGTTAAAACAATTTTTTTTTTTGGAGTATTAGCTATTTAGACGTCAGGATAATTAATAGAAAAAAGTGAAGTGACAAAAATTATAAATAGTAATAAATGGGCCTAGAAATGATTAGCATGAACATGCATACCTCTAACTGTATGAGCAAGAACTATGTTGTGCAAGCTACATTTTTTCAGTCATAAATTTATATCTAACAGTGAAGCACTAGCACCCATATCTATAAAACCTGTTCCGGTGAAAACTAAGCTAGAGTAGCACATGTATAAACTTGTAAGCGTTTTGCAATAACTACCATTGTGAATGAAAACAATACTTGCTTTACGTGCACAGATTACTATATAATAAATTATATTCCAAAGCTCTTATACTATATGAATGACAATAATACTGTAAATAAAATAACGTTGACAAGAATTTATCCAGCTCCTTAATATCACATGTCAATAAATAAGTGATTACATTCCATCGACAATACTTTGACTAGCATACAAAAATTGTTCAGAAAAATGCACCCATCTCACATTATCTAGTTTTGCACATCGCATCACAGTTGCGTGAAGTTTATTCACCTTAATATCAGTAGAGCACGTGCAAGATTAAATGCACCTGTAAAGTTCTTTTGCGGCATGAAATTGTAAATACCTACCAAATATAAGAGCGGGTCATGGATTCGTTCTTGCTTAGTATAATTCACTTTCCGTTTAGTACGGTATCGGTATAAGAAGCTTGTAATTAAATAGATAATTTGGCAATAATGTTTTTGCTTATCGCCGTACATTAATAGAACTTAACTTGGATGCATTTAACTTTTGTGCGACTTACATAACATTCATTTTTAATTTACCCAAAAACTAAGCTTAAACAACACCACATAAAGTCACAATAACAATGGAATGATGGCTTATTGCCTTCTCGTTGCACAGTTAGTATATCTCCTTAAACATTAGGTCATGTAATTCATCCAGACAAGCTTAAGCAATTAATATTCTTGATAAGGGCTGCATATAAATGAAGCCGTAAGCAAATTAAAAAGTACCTATAGACTAAATTTTAGTATACTTTTGCGGCAAAATTTTGCAACATTAAAAAGACCCTTATTTATAGGTAATATTAGCGCAAAACATCCATTTTCCCATTCCACTTAAAATGAATAAGGCCCCAAATAATGAATTTTTTTTAAATGATTTGACCACAAATGATAAAAAAGATCACATGTTGCAATGCAATATCCAAATTTCGAGTATTTTATAAAATAATTAATGGAATATGTCATATAATTTGATAAAAAGTAAGTGAAGAAAACAGGAAGATGATTTATGCATTTTTTTGTAAAGATTGATGGCTTTAAAAAAAAGAATTATGAGGCAATGACGTGCCTGAAACAAAAGACTTTAAAGTTTTAATATATTCTAAATATCCCAGTTCAATTCGTCTTCATTTCAATAAGGCGCACTGTCTACTCATTTTTGTTAATTATGTAGTTTCTAACGTATACTATTAACCTCAAATTGGCGGAGCTCATGTTAAAGGCTACAGTTTCTATCACCAAACAAACAGTGCAAATATGTAATAAGAGTGCTAAGATATTGATTGATTTTTGACGTATCATAGTCGAGTAGAGCGCCGTAAACACGCGTGTACGTAGTATATTAAGCTCAAACAAAAACATATGAACTTTGGCCATAGTAAATCCGGTGCTTTTTGTCTATTTTGGTAAATCAGAAAATTTAAAATGATAAAAATAATATTCCGTGGATTTAAATTCGTGTGGCTACAAGGCAAATATATATCCTGTGTTACTTCGTTTAAATTGGTCACCTCTGTGGCAACAGCATCATGATATTCCAGCCATCACGCCAACTGATTTGCGTGTAGCAATATTATTAAAAAGTTGTGTAGAAATATTGTGAAATAACTTACATAGGCCCACTACAAGGGACTTATTTGATTTGAAAGTCAAACCTGTACATTTTGTGGCATAGAGCCTGTTCTTGTTTTTATTTCGTACCTAATTTAAAGAACAAATCTGATGGATAGTCTCACTTATAGCACATTTGATAACTTATGAGGCGCGTCTGTTGCATTTACTTTTTATTTACATATAGTTTTTATTTTATTCGAGAGACAACCATGTTATTAGGCGGAGTCTCAAGTCACGCGGACGGCTGATTTGATTGTCTGTTTAGTCGAATTTTATTTAGAACAATCTGTGAGCGCCTAAAGCAATACTACTTGTTGGTTCTTTTTACCTGGTCTGGCCTGGTCGCCTAAGAATTGAGATTTATTTTCAGAATGTTTAACTTTAAGCCACGGAAGCCGCGGATTGGAGACGAATTGTCCTTACGTTGGATAGATGTAATCTCTGATTATGTAAGTGCAGTCTAAGATTTCGTAAGTTCCTTTGAGAGCAGATAATTCTATCAAAGTTGCGTGGATGCACTCTTAAGCGACTGCTGCTGTTTACAGATAAATCTGCATTTATGGTCTGGTAGGTATGATCTTCAGCCACGTGACATAACTAGTCAAGTGAATTCTATTTATAGCAATGTGGGCGCCTGATTAGAGGCAATTTTATAGATATTTTTTGAATGGTTATGTTAGCGGTTTGAAGACGAGCCTCATGACACTGTAATCCAGAACCTCGCAGGCGGCTGTTTGGCGGCATCCCGGCTGATGAATGTTGTTTATAGCCAAGTGGGGGTGTAGTTGTGCCACATAGTGCCTACGTTTGTGGCAATGTAGGTCGAAACAACTTAATCAGCTGATTAGAGACAACGCTTGTAATAGTGTTAAAACATGGACACCCCATCGGTGTCAGACCTGCAGTTTGGTGTCCAAAGACACTTACGCAGCTAATGAGTGACACCCCTACAGTTAGGTGTTCAAAACCATGTTGGCATTGGTAACAGCCCTGCAGTTTGGTGTTCAAATCCATGCGGATAGCTGATCGGGACAGCTCTGCATATAGTTGTTAGAGCCACGTGGGCGCCCTGGTGAGCGAGTAGAGCGCTGGGGGCGGGGCGGCGGCCACGGGCGTGGCGTCCCCGTCCGAGTCCGACTCTTCGGAGGACACGCGCTCGGCCGCGCTGAGGGCCACGCGCGCGTACTCGTCCGTGTCTATGCTCTTGCAGAAGTGGATGGCGTATCTGCAACCATCGCCGGGTTATATTGCATACAAGTTCAATTGGGCCATTTATTGCAATACGGTAATTAGCGCTCGCTTGAAATATGATTTTCTATTAAAATCTTGTGTTAGTACATACTATACTACTAATATATGTAAGAACTAAAGGTAATTGCTTCGTATGTGGGCGTTTGTCCGCGTGAAATTTGTGTATGTAAACTGCTCCTCTACTACAAGGTATTTCTGTCTTAAAATATTTCTATCTTAAAAAAGGGGCAGTGTTTTTAAACATAAAGCATATCGACGCTGGAAAGCAAAAACGTAGTAAATGACACGTGAAGTAATTTTTTTTAATTACATCGTTGAAATCAGTAAATTAAACCTTGTCGATTGGTGTATGTCTAGTGAATCATATTGGTTTGCTGGTTACTAGGTTTATGCTTTCTAGCTTCGATATTAACCCTTTGAAAGGAAATGATAAGTTCAGCTCACCATAAACTTTTTAGATACTAATTATGTTTTTATATGTATATATAACAATGAACATTTGTGTGAAACAAATATTATTTTTAATAATAACAAATTATTTGAGCAACAAGTTTCTATATCAATCCCTTCTCTTCAAACTAAAAAAATTAAATCGTCTGCCAGAGCAGTGCAGACTGAAAAGAAATTGTCGTTCAAGGGGTTAATTTTAATATCTTATTACATTATGGTAACCAATACACGGGAATACTTCATCAATCAATCAATCGGCTTCCTATTCCTTATCTTTATACAAATATAACATATTCTCTTCTCTTACTTTTATTTCATTATAAAATATTTATATTACTGTTATTTTAGGAATTTATTATTGCAAAGAATTATCACAAATTCAGTCATATGGTTTACCATTTAAATATAGACCCATGCAAACATACAAGTCTTCATATTTATATTCACCTAAGTTTTTCACGTAGCACCGCTTTGCATGAGTATCTTGGCATCTTGAGAAGGAAGAAACAGGTGTAGCTCTCCGGCAGAAAGTGATCAGGCGGTTGATATTTATCAAGAACCTAGAATAAAAATGTATATCAATGTCGTATCACTCTACTCTGGTGACATGAAACTTCTTACTTTTTGCAGACCGAGTACTGTTAGTAAAGAAAATATAGTCGTTTTTGAATCGAAATAAGTAATATAAGTTTTATAAGTGAGTGTAGTCAGTAAGTGTTGGCGGTCTGTGTAAACTATATGCCTATATACCCGGGAGTCGTGGAAAGTAAAAATCCGTAATTTAACTGCTAGGTAGCTGCTGTAGTTGGAGTCTATGTGAATAAGTGGTGTTGAGAAAAACTAAAAATTAAAGATCCAATATTAGTGCGTGAAGAGTGGAGGATTTGGCACATTTAATGACACTGAGGCTGTAATTAATATAAAATAACATGTGTTGCAAATACACTAAATCTAATATAATAAAATTAATTTTATACAGTCAATACAAACATACATAATTTGTCAAATCATACCCTTCTAAAAATTATACATACTCTTTACAAAAAAAAGCTATACCCTTCGAATAAAGAATTGCAATGCGATCGAAATTTACAAGAATTTCGACAGTTAGGGCGTAGAAATATAATATTTTTATATAATTTTTATATTTTCACCGACTCAGACCAACGAATAAACTTCGAGAAAGGCGTCCACTACAGTTTATGTATATTTCATCTTTTATATAGATTTCCTCACCTGCAGAACGAAGTCCCTCTGACGCGGGTCCTGCGGCGCCCTGGGTAGGCGGGTGCGTCCCCATACAAAGCGCAGGAACAGGGCCCGCTCGCTGCCGGAGAGCTCCTCCATCACCTCCCAGAACCACTGAACGAGCGGCGCGTTCGGGTCTACGCCTGCGTGAAACCACTTATTTCTATAGATAACCATGTCCTCCTAGTACATGGAATCAAATATCAGTTCTGCCTTTCTCAATATATACTCTAAATCAGGGGTAAACCAGAGGTCCGTAAACCAGAAAAATAAAATAATAATGCAAAAATAGTTTTGTCTAAAAACAATTGTGTTAAATAGACGGAATGTAGCACCCGTCGATATTCCGATAACATTTGGTCCTTGTATAAGAAATGGTCGCCGATACTTGCTCTAAATAATGAACGTGAGGAAACAACGTTGATGGAATTTGGGAGAGAAACATTTTGACTACGGATATCGCACGATAGTTTTTATTCCTTACAAGTATGCTATCCTGGTACATTGACAAAGGAAACCACTTATTAAGTATCTCCTCCAGGCACATCGAATTAAATAACGGTTCTATCTTTCTCAACATAAGTGTCAAATTATTATCGACACTAGGAATAACATACAATTTTGTAGCGCACATTTTGATCACAGATCTCACATGATAATTTTTATTCCTTATAAGTATGGTTTCCTGGTACATCGAATTATATAGCGGTTCTAACTGTCTCCATGTATGCCCTAAAATAAGAACGTGAGAAATCAAAATAGATGTAATTTTGGAGTGAATATTGTGATCATACGATAGTCTTTATTCCTTACAAGAATATGCCCTCCTAGTACATCGACAGGACTTTTTTTAAGATGCTCTAAAATTGTGACCTGAGGAAATATATGCTAGGTACTACTCATTCTTTGTAGCGATATCTTCTCGTTCATTATAATTACAAAGGGATTCAGTAATTTTAATTTTTAATTAATTGACCTCCGTGTCCATGAGTCCGTTGGTGTTGTTGACGCGGTGTCTCTTATAGCATCTCCATTAACCTTACCTTATGAACAGGGGGAGTATGAAATAGTATAAATATAGCCTTTAATTAAAATAATAGATAGCACAGTCGCTTATAACGATCATCTAATACAATACGACCATGAATCGTTAATTGGTGATTTAATCTGTTAGATGGTGACATATCGACGGTAAAAAGCGGAAATGTCGTATCTCGAAATATCCAATTTTACACCATAGCCAAATAACGACTAAAACAATTCATAAGTCCACAAATTTATAACGATAAAAAGTGGAGATTTGTTTTCCACATACACATATTATCTTTCTTGACACAGTTTATTATCCACAGTTACCACTTGATTGTTCATGAAGATTTTCGAGATGCGACATTTCCGCTTTCTGCCGTCGATATCACTATAAAACAGATTCGATCCAATGCCTACACAGCATATATAGCACATACCTTTGTACGTCGCGGAAGCCCTCAGTGCGTGTACGGGTATATCGGGTGAGCCGCAAACCAAAGTCTCGAGTTCTGCAGCGGTGAAGAGCGCCAGCAACGGCGCGGGTATCACGCGCGATATCCCGTCGCGTACAGCGCGCACTTGCTCGTCGAATTCGTGTAATCTGTTTTTTTTTTTTTACTTAGTAGGCTTATTTATTTAGTAGGCTGACAAACAAGCAAGCGGTTCACCTGATGGTAAGCGATTACCGACGCCCATGGACATTTGCAACTTTTATTACTGAACTTGCAGATGCGTGCCTTTAAGGGGAGAAATTTTGAGAGGGAGGGAATCCCCTTCCCGCTCTATCATCGGAGGAGGTCGGGAAGGGAAGTGAGAGAAGGAATATAGGGGAGGGGGGATGGGCCACCAGCCACCTCACTCACCAGACGAAATGCGGAAGCAAAAACACTTTTCGCTGATTTTCTATGAGGTCGTGGTACTAACCCGATTCGAGTCG
This sequence comes from Eurytides lysithous rurik, assembly GCA_018247575.1. Lineage (NCBI taxonomy): Eukaryota > Metazoa > Arthropoda > Insecta > Lepidoptera > Papilionidae > Eurytides > Eurytides lysithous. Next base: position 14,062 of record DWHO01001147.1, read on the forward strand.
GCCCATTCAGCAGCGGAAACAGCTGCGTGGCTATACCATCGTAAAAAAAATATTTTCTTTCATTTACCAAATACGTATATGGACTATATATCGACGGCAGAAAGCGGAAATGTCAACTCTCTATCGTTGTAAATTTATGAGATATGATAATTTTTTGACTGTGGTGTAAAGTTAGAGTTTTTGAGATACCGTCGATATCTCTTTCTACCGTCGATATCATTCAATATTAATTTTACAGTCATATTTCATGTACCCATTCCAGCGACAGCTGACAACAAAGCGCCTCTGGTAGTCCTCACTTGCCAAATTATCAGATTCTTTCTTAAATACAAAAAAAAAGATGTGACCGTTAATTATATAATGCTTTACTTAGATTTGACCTGACTTTTAATATATTATCAATATCGAATATATGTGGCGTGAGCATCTTTTCTCGAGGTTCTCAGTGGATATTGATCATTTTTCTGCTGAAGTTGGGATATTATAATTTAATATTTCTCTTCCTTACCGGTCTTTCTGCTCGTACCGATATAAAAATAATAAGTCACCTATAATGCAACGCCAACTGCACATATTCGTCCTTGTTAGCGGGAGTGACTCGCTTGTGTCGCGTAGAAAGCGGAACTTCGTGGCCCGCTGCCGACGGGATTGAGAAAGGGAGCTCTAAATTTTGTAACTCCTGTTGAAAATGTATTTTTTTTAATGATAGGATTAGTTACCTTTTTTTAATATTCGGATTAATTAAAACTTGGTTAAAATAAAGGTAAAAGAGGAAGTTGACATTTGTAATATCATTTACAAATGTCAACTTCCTCTCTTTCCTTTATTTTTACCAAGTTTTTTTAGATGTTGCTACTTAAAAGTTGTTTAACACTGGATTAAGATAAAACATTGTAAACATTTCCTATTGATATTTCCACAATACTTAATCATCAATATCGATAAGATTATCACTATTTGCCTTGTCTGAAACCAGAGATTTAATTTTTTTTTCGCTGGTCACCCAGAGATTTATAATGGCATATCTTATGCCTAGTTATTACATTGGCAACATAACCGGAACCTTCCTTCAAACCGGAACACAGCAATACACATTCTTATTTGCTATTTATAATAAATAGCAAAGCAGTGGTATCACCCACTTCCTCTGCAAAAGAATCATACCACTAAACGCTCAATTTGCCCAGGTAAGTGATCTGTATTACTCTATTCAAATATGCCTGCAACATCTTAGGCTGAAGGAAGGTGTACCGTTCGAACAGTTGCCCGATTCACTGATAAAGGAATCAACATTGACCTTGTTGGCGGGCGTCATGTCGCGTATGCAGAGCAGGGCGGGTAAGAAGTCCTTGTCGACCTCAGCCAAGTCCTGGGGCCGCAGCGGCTGCCCCGCCAGCTGCCGCCAAACCCCCTCCGCCAGAGAAAGGGCCAGCGGTGAACCAGTTCGAACCGCGATCCCCATTAGCACACCTGATAGAAAATGCTTGCTTAATGTTATGAATTTCAAACTTAAGAAATACAAACAAGAATATTTTTGAGTAAATTGATGATCGCAGTCGTTTTTTTGTAAATATTTTACCTTCGTAACTCACTGTAAGAGAATTTTATAATTCTTAATATAAGAGGGAAAAATTAGAGAAAAGCGAGGAAGTAATATGAAATAAATATACATAAGTCTAGTAAGTAGATAAGTCTAGTGTTATATTGTTACCGTGAGTAAAAACAAAAAAAAAGTTATAATATACATATCGAGTAAGGTCTAGTTACTAGTACATTAAAAATTTGTTTTGCTTGCAGCTTTTATGAACAAATTTCAATAAGCGGAATAAATAATTTTTTTTAGGACAAAATTATAATAATTGATACGTAAAAGAAAGTCTATTCAGCTAAACACTAGTAATATTTGATTTGCCAATTTAACTAAACTTACTTAAACCGCAGTCCAATGATATATTATAAGTGTATGAGAGTTTTTTTTACTTTCTAATTAGTCGTGTATAAAGCTGAAGTGAAACTTCGCCGATTGTTAACGATGCAGTAGAGGGGACTGACCGAGGAATCGAAAGCAGTTGAGGTGCAGTGGCGTGTTGGCGGTCGGGTTGAGCAGGAAGGCGTCCCGAGAGGCGCCCGCGTCTCCGCGGCCATTGGGCGTTGCCATTAGCAACGGCAACGAGCCGTTCTGCAGCTCCTCGCACATCTCGGCTATACTCTCGCTGTAACCGCCGCCACAGTCGTCCACACTCTCACCTAATAACGGAAAATAGTCATCTTACTTACTTACTTAACAGCCTATATATGTCCCACTGCTGGGCACAAGCCTCCTCTATACAGAGGGTATAAGGGCA